>JAHBCN010023737.1:0-12470 GCA_019359885.1 Listronotus oregonensis | reverse complement strand
TCCTTTCCCCCAATTCGGATCTTGTACTATAACTATATATTATAATTTATTAAAATATTTTTATTAACTTTTAGGTATAACGAAATAGAAAAAATATCCCCCTGAAACAACTAATATCAGATTAAAAATCATATACAAAATTTGATAATACATCCCAGTTTATCCAGATCGTATGTGCGGAAACAACACATTTTGGATGCGCACTAATCAAAATGGAAAAAAAAAAAAAGAATTTTTTTGTAGAATGGGTATGCAACTAGGGCCCCCCGGGGGTAATGTACCGGGAAAGTCTGCATTTAAAATAGGCCCAGCTTGTTCAGAATGTCCCAAACACACCCCGGATATTTGGATATTTATTTACGACTTTGACGCCGCAGAAAAATTTGGGGGCCCCTTAAATTTAGTGCTGTTTTTATCCTTAGTATTTTGGCGTATTTAACTAATAAAGCATGATAACAAAAAAGTAATAATATTGTTTAAAATTCTTTGGGTTATGGGTTGATACCTAAATTGACGTTTTTTTAACTGTGTATAAAATATTTTTTTTAAAAACCCAAAAATAACAAAGCTACATAGATTAGTTTTTTTTTTTTTGAAAATTAAAATACATATTTTTTAATATATTAATAATAATTCACTACATACCAAATAACAATATTCTAAAATTAAATAAATAACTTAACATATTTAAAAATTAAAATTTCATCAAGTCTGGTTTCCGGGATTTTCCTGACCTCTGCTTTCCCCCCGGCCCGCAAAAATTTTTTTGGATAATAAACTTGAGTTTTTTGCATTGTTTTTTTTTGCAAATTTCTTAAAAAACCCCTTACCCTCATCACCCAAAGGACCAAAAGTTTCAACAAAAAGGAATGAAAAAAGCGTTCTTCAAGTCTTCTTTTTTAGATTTTTTTTATTCTCGGCAATACGGCAGCCGCACCACAAAATTAGAAGTTTTTAGGGTTTTGCAAGTTATGGCTGCAGTAGCATCCCAAAGTAATTGTTTTCCATATTTCCAAGGGAATTAAGGTCATTCAATCTACCCGTTTTCCATCGCTTCTGCAAACTCCAAGAGGCTCTAACACAGAAGGATTTTCAGCTAAAATCAGAGCTCTTTGATAATGTCATTTATCTGACTGTGTCTAGAAGAACGCCCTGCGCTTTTTTGCAGCTTAACCCATGTAGGCCATAAATATCAGCATTTTCGCCGCAAACGCAGATGTGCTCTCCACACACAGGCAGACCAAGTCTGAGAGCGATGGAAATATGGAATGTTTTGTTATCTAACAAATTTCCCAAGGACGAAGATGGATGTGCGTTAATCCAAGCATTACTTTCAGGGGCCTGAAGAGCAAGTAGACGGCCTTATCTTCACTTGTCTGGCACATGTTTGTAATATATTTGTGACGAGCTTGGCAAATTAAAAGTCAAAATCTTTCTGTTTTTTGGTAATTCTTGTGGTTGATTTTAATGATTGCAAACAGATAACGATCTTACAAAACAATTGCTAAAATCATTATCTACTGTCGCAAGAATATAGGGAGGTAAAATTTTGGAAAGAAAAACCTGACACGTCATTGATTGAACCAAAAAAAGGCAGAAATAGACAGGTGGATGTATCTCTTTATTCCAAGACCTCCAAATTTTACTGGAAGAGTGCTTTGTAACCAAGAATTTAATTTAAATCACAATTTTTATGTCTTGAACTAAACTTTGTAATACATTAACAAAATTACAAAAGTAATTCTGGAGATTTCCAACAAGGTGAACATTTAACAAATAAAGACATTCGAGGTATGGCAAAGGAATGTTTTAGTAAATAATAGGAAATATGTGAGTCTATAAATTTTAATTTGGTACAAGAGATTTTAAAATTCTGTCTTTTTATTAATTGAGTATTCAATTTCATTTGACGAAAAAGCACTTCCTAATAAATTAAAATTTGAAATGGGAATTACTGACAGATTAGGAACAACACTTAAAAAATTTGATAGTATATTGGAATGATCTTTAGATAAAACAGTTAATTCACACTTATAAAAAATTTAAATTTAAACCCAAATCTTTACTTCCTCTGATTATTTTATGAAAATTATCTAAAACCGATTTTGGGTTTCCAAAACAAGTGTACCGTCATCTAGATACCAAAGATTTATTTCTGTATTTAATGATAAAATAAAGGAATCAATTGCTAAACTAAAAGAGCTGGTCCAAGAGGATCTCCTTCTTGGACACCTCTTTGTGAAAAAATATGTTGATCACCGTAAGAAAGTAAACCAGGATTATCATAACATTGGGCTATAAATAGTAAAAATTCTGGGAGATATTTGCTTACTCGTGATAAAATTGTTTTCTATTAACCATATTAAAAGCGTTTTGATAATTTATTTTTTAAAAAAAACTTTATCTGATCGTGAGGATAAAGAAGAAAACGACGTATTGCATGTATTGCTGCTTCTGCTCCGCATTTTGTTTCAAAGCCAAGTTGATATGGGCGAAAAAGGTTTTAGCTTTTCATAAATACGAGAGCAAATTTCCTTGAAGCTAAACGTCGGAAACATATTCCTACTGCTATTGGTCGAATACCTCAATCTATTTTATTAAAGACATAGGTTTGCTCCATAAAAAAATTTACAAATATCTTTTGGAACTGAACCTTGAAACAAATGAGTTATAAAAGACTTAATTGACGACAGTAATTTAAAAAAAATGGTTACCATGCTCGTCACTTATCAAGTCCTTAAGATGTCTTGGTCTTAAGAATCTATACCACCAGAAGACCCAGGACGAAATGAAGAAATAGCACTTTTAAATTTTATTTTGAGATAAATTAAAATTAAAATCAATATTTTTAAAGGAATAATCGACATCATTATCTTGTTCGGATACTGGATGTTTCTTTTTCAGTTTTTCAAAGGTCTCTTCATTTCTAGGTGCGATAGTATCATCTGAAGTGAGAATTCGGATTGCATTTCTGATATCTCCATCTGCAATTTTGGCTTTGATTTTCTTTGAAAGGTACTTATTCTCATCAAACTTGTTGGAATCTTTCTTCTTTAATGTTTTTTTAGATGTAACTGATATTTTTATATATAATTCAAGAAGATCTTTTGTTTGTAAAAACTTATTTTTCAACCAGGATTTTAAATTGTTTTTTATCAATGTTGTTAAAGAAGATTTTCTATTATGTTTTGAGTTGACAGGTATTGCTAAAACGGCGTATGGGAAAAGAAATAATGAAATCCAAGAATGAAAGTCATTTTTTGATACATATTTTTCAAGAAGAAATGAAAGTTCATCAGAAATTGATGGTCTGGCTCCTTTGGAATGATTTTTACAATGGGAGTTGATGATTTTAATTCAGCGAAAGCTTTGATTAAAAATTCACCATTTAAACTTGGATTTTGATTAATTAAATTTTCAGGGGTTTTATTTGCAATTTGATTGGTGGATACTTCATTGAATTTTTCGAACGTTACATTTATTACATCAGACATGTTATTTTTAGATTTTGAGTTCTCCAAATTCTTCTTTACGTTGGTTTTTAGATGCATTTTTACATAGAAACATAGATTAGTTAATTTAAGAGTGAGTCTAGTGCGGGCCTAGGCATAAAAAGATAGTTTATTTCTTATTTAGGTTTGTTTTTTGTCTTGTTAATTACGCATTATGACTCAATCGCATTGCTTTTACCGGACGAGGCGAGGGTTAATTTTAATATTAAATTATTGTTAAATCGCGAAAACGGTACAAAAACAATAAATACGTGGATATGTTCCTCATTTATAGAGAGTGCTCTTAATCTGCGACCGCTGCTTCGAGATTGTACGCGCGACGGTTTCCCTTGCGTGCTCATTCTGGACCAAGGTACTCGGGTGATTGCAAGTCAATTCGGTTTAAGTCAAAAAAAGTGTTGACAACATTGCAGAAAAATTACATTCAACGTGTCCAAGCACTATAGCCCAAACACTTTTTAGGTACTTAAGACAGGACCGTATTCGATGCCCTAAATGACTGTAAGTTCCTTATTTTTTAGTATTTTGAAAAAAGTTATTTAAAAACGTTGTTTATTTTATTTATTTTTATATACAGTTAAAAAAAAGCGTTAACTTAGAAATCGCCCTGTATATCTTTTTGATAAAGCAGAATAAAATAAAACTACGATAATAGCAAAGAATAATAATAATATAAATATAAGAGGAAAAAAAGATAATATAATGGTTATATGGAATAAATCTATTTTAAATTGTCTTTAAAGTATTTTAACATATACAAAAACATTTTATCCAACAATAAGTTTTTGACAAACATTTTAAATTTATAAAAACTAACTATATTTTTAATACTACCAGGTCAATGATGTTACATTTTTTTGAGTCATAAATTTAAGATTTATTTAAAAAAAAATAGGTTGAGAATTTTGTTAAGTGTTGTGCGAAGAATTCTTAATAATATTAAACCACAATTTTTTGTATTTTAAAGATATTGTTTTTCAAATAAAGATAGAAGTAAGTGTTAAAATTATTTTTGATATAAACAATGGTTTGGATCGCCCCCCCTCAACTCCGGCAGTTTCTCCTTTCTGAAATTCAATATTGGGTAGGTAGGTAGGTTTAAAGTGAGTGGACTTTGTACGCCCTCCACTGCGACCGCTCGATCTATTGTGGCTCACACCTTTTATATTGCTTCCAATAGGATCTGACTTCTAATGAATTCAATACCAGATTGGGAGAGAGTTCTTACATCTCTTCTTACTCGTGTCGCTACCGGACTCGAGCACAATATGTGTTCTGATGTTTTCTGTTGTCCCTGTCTCCTGAAGAGTATGACGAGCAGACGGTTAGATCCGTCATGCCCTCCTCTCCCGGTCTAGTGACGTGGGTAGCTACCAGGTCCTTGTTACAGGAACCAGATGTTCTTTCTGAGGCCGCATCTCCGGCCTTACTCTTTGAAAACGGTCCTATCCGCTTTCTGTTTAAAGCCAGGAAACCCTTTTCCCTATAAAGGCGGTTCTGTCCCCCTTCTGTTTGGATTCAGGGATCCCTTCCTAAGCACCTGTTAGTTCGGGATGGATTAGCCCTTTCCCGTGAAACAGGCACCGGTGACTTCAGGGGCAACTTTCGGAACGGATTTAACCGTTTCGGTCGGCGCACCTTTGTCTGTTTGTGACCTTGGGTGGTACCTCTCAAAACGGATTTATCCGTTTCGGTCAGCGCACCTTTGTCATTTTTTTTCTTATGAAAGCGGTTCTGTCCGCTTTCTGTTTGGAGCTAGGGAAGTAATAGACCACCACGGCAGAGCCCACATTACCGCAGTAAGGCTAGATACTCTGAGAGGTTGCCCTGTATCTCAGAGGCACTGTTGGAGACACCTGTTTAAGGCACAGGATGTCATTCACTCATCAGCACGGTATGCTAACACCTTGAGTTAAGCCTTGTGTTTATCTTAGCTTCGGATCCCGTTCCATACGCTAGTCAAAAGAGTTGCCGATAATCAGCAACTCTAGCGCATGTTCCAAAAGATCCTACTGGGCCCAACCACGACAACGACTTGTGAACACAGCGGTTGGGTGAATATTGGGACCTTAAATAAAGCCGAGAAAATAACTGCAGCCCGTTATCAGGGCTTGATTTGTTGAAAATTTGCGAACCAGACGTTTTCCCAAATGTTCATTTGTTATTAAAAGTTTTGGTAACTCTACCAATATTAAATGCAACCGCCGAACGATCTTTTTCTTGTTTAAGGCGATTGAAGACATTGATTCAAATTACAACAAACCAAGATAGACTAACTTCTCTGGCTTTATTACATAACCACAGAGAGATAAATGTAAAACCAGAGTGTGTCATAGACACAATTGCAAAAACCAAAATTTAAAATTCCAAAATTTTTGATATAATTGATTAAAATATTATTTAATTTAATTTAATCTTTTATGTTAAATAAAGTTTAATTAAAATTATTGTTTCTACTGTTATTTCCAATTTTTTCATAACCCACTTAGGGTGTGCCAAAAATATCTCAAGATGCCGAGCAGCTTCTGTTAAAAGCGTAGCTCAAATTTTAATTTTAAGAGGTTCTCTATGGATCTTTAAGTTTCTTCGCCTAAATAACATGGATAACGGATTTTTTATCACTTTTGTGCCCTGCAACAGCACAAAATTGAAATTATAAATATTTAAGAACTTGTAACTTTGTTGTAATTGATGATACGAAAAAGTCTATGGGGACTTTTTTATAGTATTTCAGACGTACTACAAATTTGCTACTTAACTTTTTTCTCTAAACTAATAGTTAAGCTTAAAAATGCATGAAACTGAAAATTTAAAATTCAAAGCTCTGTAGAAAGTCAAACATTGAAGATAAAAATTTAACCCAATGGAACTTTTTGTACCAAATCTAGTGCTTAGTAAAAATAATTTATTTATTTTCAGTTAAAATCATGTTTTACAGCTTGCAGGGCAAAAAAGTGGTAAAAAATCCGTTTTTCAGGTTATTTAGACGGAAAAACTTAAAGAACCATGGAAGACCTCTAAAATTAAAATTTTGAGCTGCGCTTATAAAAGTAGCTTTGTTTGGGCATCTTCTAACCTAAACCAGGAATTTATGCAAAAAAACTGGTTTTTGATCAGTTTGTCAAAAGTCAGTTTAAATCGATCAAATATTAAAGATTTTGTTCACTATCTTGAATACACCATCTTGAATTGTGTAATTGTTGTTGTTGATTAGTAACCAGCGATCCAAAAGCCCCATATACCGAATTTCAGGAAAAGCGGTTAATTCTGAAAAATTTTGTTAGTTATTTTTGGATCCGCCATATTCAGTTTTGTAAATCAAGCTTCAAGTTCGCGATCGGCGACCCCAAAAAACATACTGATTTTTTTACCGCCATGTTGGATTTTCTCATCTAATTACACCAGGTATAATTAGGTTTGATTTGAGCCTTGATCTTCTAAAAGAAAATTCTCTATTTATATTTTTTTCGTGAATCTAATCAAATTCTATCGTCACCTTCAAATTTTTGCAAAAAATATTTGCATTTTTTTATGAAAATATCCAAAATGTTTGGATAAGAAAATTGTTAATTAAAAAAAATCAGCTGTTAGATAAAAAATGTTAAAAATTCTAAAGCTACCACTGTTTTCGGTATTTTATACCCTTTCCCAAAATTTTAACGAATAGAACTTTTCTTGAATATTGTAATTGTAAATAAAATACCAATAATTTTTACACGAAATGTGACCACCCTGTAAAAAGAAAACATCAGTTTACTTTATGCAATCGGTCAGCACTCTATTCTAATTCAAACCTCTTTAGCTCGGTCAATTAAAAGTTGAAAAGCCTTTAAGAACGAGCTTCCTCCAATGAATTGCATTAATGAAATTCGCGCAGAGGCGGCCACCATTTGCATTTTAGATTGGCCTGTAAATGAATCGTAGAATTTAAAGAGGTTTTTCTTGAAGTTGAGAGCATTTTCGAATTGTTTTATCGGTCAGAAGTGTTTTTTTATAACAATAAAATAAAAAAATAATAATTACTTGAGTGTATTAAAATAATTTAGGAATTGTATAAGTTATTTAAAATTATTGTATTTAGGTTAAAAAATTTTTTTCTTTGCAAAATTTAAAGGTTTTAAAATGTGTTACAAAAATTTTTTATACCTTATTATAAAAAGTTTTGCTAAAAGAAAAATAAAAGTATAAAAATGTAATTATTATTTAGTTGATTTTAATTACAAAGAATTTTAACTTAAACAGCATACAGAAGATTTAAAGGAAAGCTATTAATTGCAAATATTATTAGTAATATTTCTACTATAACTAATAGATATTAAAATTAAAGGTTATAGATGTCTTCTTTAATGTAACTGTTTTAATCTTTGCACGTTTTTGATTAATTTAACGTAACTTTTGTAATTAATAAGAAATCAATATATATTTATTGTCTTAGGGGTATATTACAATTCAATTTTTCAACCGGCAAATATCGTCGTGTTTAACGTTAAAGAAGTTGGGGCAGAGCGCGAAAAATTGTAACCAAAGCGTGGCAGGGTTTTTTAACTATTATAAAACATTTTTGAAAATTAATTTCAAAAAAAAATATTTATTTAACGGCAATTAAAATAAAAAAAACCTAAATTTGAAAAAATAAATAAAACGTAGTCAGACTACGCGTTAGGTTAGACTAGGTTTAAAGTGAATGGATTTTTTACGCCCTCCACTCGGTCTATTGTGGCACCTTTTTATATTTCTCCCAATAGGATCAGACTTCTAATAAATCCGATATCAGATTGAAAGAGAGTTCTTACATCTCCTCTTACTCGTGTCGCTACCAGACACGAGCACAATATGTGCTCTGATGTCCCTGTCTTCTGGAAAGTATGACGAGCAGACGATTAGATCCGTCATGCCATCCTCTCCCGGTATAGTGACGTGGGTAGCTACCAGGTCCTTGTTACAAAAACCAGATGTTCCTTCTGAGGCCGTATCTCCGGCCTTTCCCTATGAAAACGGTTCTATCCGCTTTCTGTTTAAAGCCAGGGAACCCTTTTCCCTACAAAAGCAGTTTTGTTCGACTTCGGTTTGTATTCAGGGATCCCTTCCTAAGCACCTGTTTGTTCGGGATATATTAGCCCTTCCCCGTAAAATAGGCGCCTGTGACTTCAGGGGCACCATTCGAAACAGATTTGCCCGTTTCGGTGCGCGCACCTTTGTCTGCTGGTGACCTTGGGTGGCACCCCTCGAAACGGATTTATCCGTTTCGGGCAGCGCACCTTTGTCACTTTTTTTCTATAAAAGCGGTTCTGTCCGCTTTCTGTTTGGAGCTAGGAAAGTAATAGTCCACCACGGCAGAGCCCCGCATTACCGCAATGAGGCTATATTCTCTGAGAGGTCGCCTTGTATCTCAGAGGCACCGTTGGACACACGTGTTTAAGGCACAGGATGTCATTCACTCATCAGCACGGTATGCCAACACCTTAAGCTAAGCCTTGTGTTCATCTTAGCTTCGGATCCCGTTCCATACGCGAGCAACAGAGTTGTCGATAACCAGCAACTCCAGCGCATGTTCCAAAAGATCCTACTGGGCCCAACCACGACAACGATGAGCGAACACAGCGGTGGGTAGTCAGAATGCGTACACTTACCCCCATATCGGGGTAAATGTGCGCAGCACTGCGGGTAAGTGTACACAGTTAGAATAACTTAAACGGTAACTTGTTACATATAGTTAAAGCATATTAATGTCATAAATATCTTTTTTTTTTGCATGTATTAATATTTATTTTTAATATTTATATATCAATATAAATACTATTTATCTTAATTTATGTCTAGAATAAGGGTTAAAGTAATTAACATTTCTGTATCGAGATAAATTAAAACGAGATCATTTTTATCGAACTATAATAAAATCTTAGTTATCAGTTATACATATGTATATCACATATAATATAAAAGTACCTGTTTGATAATGAGTGCACTGTTCATTCATTGAAATGTGCGTACTCTTACCCCGCAACCTTATGCGCACACTTAACCCAAACCGCCTGTACAGAATTAGGTTAAAATAACACATTGTTGCATCAATTTACCAAGTTTTAATATGCAATTAATAATACTAGATACATAAACGAGAATACTTGGATATAACAAATACTAATTACCGCAACATGATTATAAAAGTATTTCAATTAAAAATGGAAAAAATTGTAAGAATTATCAGCAAAATTTTTCCTTGCCAATATTACTAAAACTACTTAACCTTGCCAGACAAGAGTCCAGTCTTCTGTCCAACGTTGTAGTGACTACTGAAGGCAGTGAGTTCTCCTACTCTACTATCAACGGTTTTCTAAAAATTAAGCCTGCGTATACTTACCCGCTCCGGACTCTTGCCCCACATGACTCAATTTTATATGTCACCAACGACTAAAAAGAGCGCAAAAAACCTTAGTTAACATGAAAGTCAAAAACAACCAAAAAAAAAATAAAAATCAATCCAGGTCTTACAGACAATCACAAGTGTTGCATCAGGGGTTGCAGAAGATATAAGTTCAATGCCTAAAGAACGGGTCCAAAAGCTCGCAGAAAAACACTAATGTAACTACTAACCTACTACTGAAAATCTCCTGGATCTGATTCTAGCCTCGTTTGACAATTTTTACGTTTCGTGCAAAAGAATTATGCTTTTTGCTCTTGTTGCATAAATCACTACTATTTATTTCTTCTTTTCAATAATATCGCTAGTTTACTCGAAAAGGTAAAAGTTTTTAAGTACGTTTTTTTTAAAGATAGTTAAACTACTTAATAGCTTGCTGTAAATGTTTCATTATACATATACAAAAACTCAATAACTACCTTTGTGACTACTAAGCCTCCCCAGTGAAATATTACACAGTTAATGCTAATTTTTTTTAATTCCTATTTTTAAATAAAATTATTGTTATATCCTTAACCAAAAAATGTTACCTAGTGATTTTTACCACTAAGCCGACGATATGTGCTATAATTGTTCGGTTTTTATTTTTAAAAATTTTTACATATATAAATTTTACAATATATGACACCCTTTTTTAATTAAATTCTAAATTTTTGGCTTTTGTCAAATTTTCCTAATTACCCTCCTATCCCCTTTAAAATGTACGCCTTTTTTGCTTTTTTTGCTGGTACCGCTTCCTTTAAAAATTTATGACTTTTTTGTATCTCTCCCTTCAAATATTCTCTCCTAATTTTTTATGCCTTTCTTAAAAACAAACAACTATGTTTGAGATATTTTTCTGGTGTCCCTTCCTTTAAAAAATATACCCGTTTTTAAAACATACCCCTTCTTTTAAATGTATGAACATCTATAACCTAAAACACACTTATTATTACACTTTTCCAAGATTAGGTTTTCAGTTATGTCTTTCAATTAGAGTTGTAACATTAAAATTACTGAAAAATCCGTTTATGTTATATTTAGACAGACTATCACAAATTATGAAAACTTAAAAACGAAGGTGTTGAAAGATATATTTTTTTATTTTATATCTAACGTATCTATATAAAAATGTAGGTTTTACTCATGACACTAATAAAGTATATTAAAAGGCCTGTTTTTGTGCACAGAAACTAACAGCTTACTTATTTTAAGTTACACACATTAACCCAATTTACCATTTTTAAAATCTTCATGACAGCCCACAAAGCATTAAAGCCTAAATACCAAAATACCCTGAGTGCCGGGTTTTTCGATGTTTAACCCATATTTATAGTTCCGTCAACGTTATCCAAGCACTGAAAAATGCAAGTGTTGCATTTTACAGCACCTTTTAGACAACGGGGTAGTGCCACCACAAATATTATTTTAAATAACTGCTACCTAAATATGTCTCTCCGGCTGGGAATTAAACCTGGGTTGTCCACGTGGCGAGCATATACTCGGTCCCCTCGGGAGAAATCATTATCATTAATATTCTTTATTTCTTTTTTATAGTTTACAAGCCCTCGTGCGGCTAGAATTTGGTATACCCTATACATGGACATAAATATATAAAAAATATAAACAATATAAATTATATACATTAGATTTAATCAAGAAAACGGTATTGTGCATACTACATTTATAGATGCATTTAATAATAAATAAAAAACACAGTATACCATACATCGTAAATAACAATTATGTTGTCCTGAAGCATGAAATATTTATGGCATACTTCAGTAAGCATCTCCTCAGTGGGTAAACTTTATGTTATAGTCAATTCTCCCTAGACTAAGGATTTAATTTGATTTAGCGCAGTTTCTTCTTCGAATAACTCCAAAGTACTTTGGTGTGGCTGGAAGTCTGTTAATAGATTAAAGTTTGTTTTCTTACGCATCAAATTTAAGTTTGATAGTTGCTTAGCAAAGCAGAAACATACGGAAATAACCGCATGTAATGTTGAGCATATTCACAAAGCAAGTGGGAAATGTTCTAAGGGAAAGTTATTTATTAAATTTTTTTTACCTTTTAGGGGGTATTCTAGTCTAAAAGTTTAAATTTCTGAGGTTTTTTGATGATTTTGGTAAAAAAATAATATATTAACTATTTTTTTTTTTATTTATTTATTTTTTTAAAATTCAAAAAAAAAATTTTAAATTTAAAAGTTAAATAAAGAGAATAAAAAGGATCAACTTCACGATTCCGACTTTTCTGGTCATCTGAAAAAAAAAAAAATTATAATTTTTTATCAGTAGAAATATTATTATGGCAGGAACCAGAAAAGTTTTTAAAAAATTATCGCAAAATGCCATTTTTTAGAAAAAGATTTTTTTTAGTTATTTTTAAACTTTTTGGAATTTTTTAAGAAAAAGTAAAAATTGAAAAAATTTATTTTTTGTTGGTTTCTACCATAGAGTTGTATATAAAGAGAGTTTATGTTAACTTTTAAGAAAATAAGTCAATTAAAACATGATATTTTGAGACAAAGGTTTTTAAAAAAAAATTTTCATGAA
>JAHBCN010023736.1:0-12469 GCA_019359885.1 Listronotus oregonensis | reverse complement strand
GTTCCAGAAAACCCCCTTTTTGGGTTTTGAACCCAAAAAAGAAGAAAGCATAACGATGCTGCCATAGAATATACTGAAACTTTTTTAGAATAAATTTCCAATCTGATTTTAAAAAAATGTATTTCTAACGGATGGATTTAATATTGCTGGGGGAAAGATAACAGAACCTTTTAACTGCAGTTTGGGGGACCACTAAAAGGGTAGATGGGCCCCTAAGGTTTTTTGTTTTAACCGGCCGAATGTTTCTATGATTTTTAAAAAAATTGTTTACCCCATTCAATACTAAATTAAGTAAAAAAAACAGAATTAATACCCCTGCCTTTAAAATACCCCGGGGAAAAAAATAAAAATTACCCTTTAGATATCTAAGAAAAAGGGGAAGTTCAAAAATTATATACAATACAAAAAATTTAAGTAAACAGGACAGTTTTTCACATTTAAAAGGGGAAATGAAAACTTTGGGAAAAGTAGTCAGGGCCAAAAAAATAAAAAAAAAAGCCTATAAAAATTTGGGGTCCGAAAGGGCCCTTTGTTTCCGAAATACAGGGTGTTTACCACAGAACTGACATGTGTTTGAAGTAAATGAAAATTTTTTTTAAAAATTAAAAACCCCTCCCCTTATGTTTTTTTTAACAAATTTTAAAAAAAACAATAATTTAAAAAAAATTTAAAATACAAATTGTGTAATTTTATTTTTTTTTTATTTGTTTAAATTTTCCAAATTCATTCAACATTTAATGGGTATCCTTTTTGAAGTAAAAATAACAAAACAATTGAATCGCTAACTGCAAAAGGGGGGAATTTTTCCAATTCTAAATTTTTGTTGGGGAAATTTAAAAAAAATTCCCCAAAACTTTTTTTTTGAAAGGTCATTTAAAAAAAAATTTTTGTTGGGGGGTCTAACTTGGCACTTTTTTTATAAACTACCGCCACCTATTTTTGGTTTATAATTATTAACTCCCCTTACTTGTCAAATTAGACAGAGGAAAATGCCCCCTTTCTGAGAAAAAAAAAACTAGTCAATTTTTGCCTTTTTTTTTTTAAAAATTCTTTTTATCATAACCCCGGTCTTTAAAAAAATTTGAAGTTATTAAGTTAAGAACCCCAAAATTCTTTTTTCCCTTCCCCAAGCTGTCCCCAAGGGGTAATGCCCCCCCCAAAAAACCCAAAAAACCCCCCGGGGGAATGAATTTTGATTTAATTTTTTCCGCCATTTTTTTTGTTAAAAGGTTTTCCCCAAAGCTTTTCAACAATAATTTTAACCCTTTTCCCCCATTCCTGAGCCGGAAGTGTAATTAAGGGGGCAGAAAAACTCACGCAGACTATTCCCCAGTGGTTGGGAAAAAATGGTAAAAGGGGAAAGAGGCAAGAAAATGTTTTTTTGAGAGGGGGCACTTTTCTTCCCTTAAGATTCATTACTCAGGCGGTTTTTTTTGGAAAATTGGGGGGAAAATAATTGGGGGGTGTAGAATCGTTCTGTTTTATTGCCCCTGTTTAATAAGGAAATTTACGGTCACAAGGCATGAATGAATGTCCCCCTTCTCTGAATTTTTTTTAAAATTTTTTTGATTAATCATTTTTCTTTAAAAAACCCCAAAATTAAAATTATTTTTTTTGGGGCAAGAAGTTGTCAAAAAACACCTAAAGGGGTTTTTTTAAATTTTTGGGGAAATCTTCCTGAAAAAAAATTTTTTAAGGGAAAAAATACATCATTTGCACCCTTTACCCCTTTCCCTTGCGGTAGGATGAAAAATTTTTTTTTTTTTAAAATGGTTTTCCAAAAGTAAAACAGTAAGCTGGGGGAAATAATAGAGATCCTTTACAGGAATTTGTGGGAAAGGGAACATTGGGCTAAAAATAAATTTTTTTTCCTAATCCTTTTTCATCCTTTTAAAACCCTTTTTCTAAACCCCCAAACCCCCCAAAAACCTTTGCTTCGTCTTTTTTGTGGACCATGTTGGCGACTCCCCCCCTTTTGCATTTTCATTGAGGTGCCCCCTTTTTTTTGTACTTTACCCCCCAAGGTATTTAAGTATTTTTTTGCTGGTCGCCAAATTTTTTAAAACATAATTCTTTTTAAAGTAGGACCAAAAAAATTTTAAGAAATTTTTTATTTGGGGGTTTCCCCCCGAACATTTCATACATTGTTTTCACGGAAATTTTAATCCAAAAAAAAAAATTTCCTTTTTTTTGTATAATGCGATGATTTTTTAGGGAGGATTCAAATGTTCACGGGGGATTTGAAATGATAATCCTTATTGCACCCCCAATATTTTTACCACGCATGTCTTGCGGACCCCCTTTTGGGGTTTTTTTAAAAGGGGAAAATTTTAAACGTTCGCAGCGCTTCTTTTAGAGCCAAACTTATAGAAAAGCTTTCGCACGTTTGTATTCTACTTGAACCGTTCAAAAAAAAAATTTAACTCTTAACGACTTTGGTTTGCGGCTATTAGCGGCCGTATTACCTCTTTTTTTTAAAAAAGGGGAAAAGTTTAAGAGCCTTTGTAAATGCAAAAAATTGTAGGTTTTAAAATTTCCAAAAATTCAGAATGAAATAAGCATACATTGTTTTTCTTCCTCACTCAAACGGCTTAAAAAATTTTTTTTTGGAACAACTAGAAAAAAAAAAAAAAATCTTTTTCCAATGCCAACTTAAAAAAAAAAATTGCTACAACTTAAATAGGGGCACAGCAACCACCTTAATTATTTTTTCCGAATAATTTTTTTTCTGCAGTCCTTCAATTTTTCCCCTTTTTAATATTTCTTTATATTTATCTCTTTTTTACAACACCTTTTTTTTTTTTTTGACATTTCCCCCTTTTCTTTCTGAACTGGAACTCATTTTTTTCCCTGTACAAAACAAATAAAGATTAGAGAAGAATAAAGACGTGTTGCCCGGGGTTGTAGACAAATCAAACAAGGTATCACAGTGGAACGATAAAATAGGGGAAAAACTCTGTTGCCAACTGATCCATTGTTTGATGTACGGAACGGCAAAACCGGAAATCATCAAAAAAGTTTACCGCAGAAAGGTGACTTTCCAGGATATTCCCCTTTTTGCAGTTAAAAAGAATTTAGACGCTTTACAGATCGGGGTGACTATGGGATGTCCTGTTTTTTTTAAACGATGATTTACCATGTTAGAACAAAAATATACGTTAACCCCCCTTTTAAAAAAAGGAGATATCCCCTTTTGCTTTTTGGATTCAATTATTTAACTCATTTAAAAATTTAATACAGGGCTGTACCAAAAGTTGTTATTGTTCAAAATAGTAAAAAGACGTGTAGATGGCACCCCCTACAAGTAAGAGCCATACTAAGATTAGGTTCGAATTCGTCATACCAAAAAACCCCCGGATACCAATTTTTACTCCGATATTTACATTATCATAGATTTTATTTAAAAAATAGAAAAATTAAATAAAAATTTTAACACCGTGTATTTCGGAAACGAAGGCCTTGCGGACCCATATTTGTATAGACTTTTTTTATTTTTTGACCCTGACTATGTACCTAAAGTATTGACATTTTTTCATGAATTACCCTGTATAATGGACGGAACTCCGGGAATTGGGTCTTTTTTATTGGAAATTTCCCCCTCTTCAAGGATCTTTTTTGCAATTTCCGCTATCTCCTATGGTTTTTGAGTTACACTTCTCGACTAGACTAATTTATTTGACTGGTTATTTGGGTCGTCACAACGGTCGGTGTACAACACGAGAAGCATAAAATTGATTAAATAATTTAGTGTACGAAACGAGAATATTTTAGGTCAATTTCCGAAGTGTACGAAACAAGAAAACACCATATGAAGAGGCTTGTTTTAAACATGTAAATATTAGAGTTTTACCCTGATAATTTTATGGTAATAGGAACTGAAAAACTTACCTTATTATACTTTCCCTCATTTGCGCAAAATAATCTTCATTTAATAAGATAAGACCTAACAACGGTCTGGACATCGACCATTGGTTTCTGCAATCTTCGAACATAATAACATTCAGGACGGTACTCAGAATTTGTTGCAGAATTTCTGGATGCATCTCTAGAACTTTTAGGAACATGTCGCCGCCCGCTTGAGGCATAGCTGTTTTCTTACCGGGGTACGCTAAAATCAGAAAATATAGTTGATATACTTTAATATTTTGTCTTTTTTTTTCTAGAAATTATTTAACAGCTTTATGTTTTCAATTACTGGTGTAAGGTGGGTGGACCATGGAAGGCCAAGCTCTTTGCAAGGCCAATTAATAAAAAGTCGTTGTTTTTGCCATACGACGACAAATTCCTTTTACTCACACTAGCACTGATCGACTTTAAGAACACACACGTAACGGCGAGTCGCCCGCTCTGCTATTTTGTCAATGCGGCCCCTCGTAAGTTTTCAAGTAAATAAACGATTATTTTCTTCATTTTTTGCTATAGTACTAAAGAAAAAATTACTTTATTTACAGTAGGATCTTTTGTAACATGCACTGGAGTTGCCGGTTATCGGCGACTCCAGCCGCTAGCGTATGGGACGGGATCCGAAGCTAAGACGCACACAAGGCTTAACTCAAGGTGTTAGCATACCATACTGATGAGTAATTGACATCCTGTGCCTTAAACAGTTGTCTCCAACAGTGCCTGAGATACAGGGCGACCTCTCGGAGTATCTAGCCTTACTGCGGTAATGCGGGGCTCTGCCGTGGTGGCATCGGCGTTGCTAGGATTTTCAAACTTTTTTATCTAAAAATTGAGACATGGGACCCACATCAAATTTATACCAGATGCTACTGGCCCCAAGGGGAACACTTTAGTAAAGAAAATTTTCATTTCGGGATTTGCGAAAAAAAGTTGTTTTTTTTTACTGCCCCCTTCTTCAGATGCCTCTAACTTCAAGAAAAATGCGGATATGTCCGCGTAATTTGGAAGTTGACGATAAAATTAAAACAAATTCATGAAAAAGATGCAAATAGACGACTCGCTTTTAAAACTTAGATTTTTTCTGGGGGGGGCAGTAAAAAATCAACTTTTTTCGCAAATACCAAAATAAAAATTTTCTTTACCAAAGTGTTCCCCTTGGGGCTAGTAGCATCTGGTATAAATTTGGTGTGGATCCCATGTCTCAATTTTAAGATAAAAAAAGTTTGAAAATACTAGCTACGCCGATGCGTGGTGGACTATTACTTCCCTAGCTCCAAACAGAAAGCGGACAGAACCGCTTTCATAAGAAAAAAGTGACAAAGTTCACAAGCAGACAAGGGTGCGCCGACCGAAACGGGTGAATCCGTTTCGAAAGGTGCCCCTTAAGTCACAGGCGTCTGTTTCACGGGGAAGGGCTAATCCATCCGAAGGGCAAGCAGGGTGGCTTGAGAAAGGGGATATCTGGAATCCAAAAGAAGGCGGAAACAGAATGGGGCGCTCATACTTCCCAGGAGACAGGGACACCAGAACACATATTGTGGTCGTGTCCGGTAGCAACACGAGTAAAGGCAGATGAAAGAGCTCTTTCCCAGTTTGATATCGGAATCTTTAGAAGTCTGATCCTACTGGGATAAATAAAAAAAGGTGTGAGCCACAATAGACCAAGCGGTCGCGGTGGAGGGCGTAAAAGGTCCACTCACTTTAAACCTAACCTAACCTAGTTTTACAATAGTGTTCAAGTAACATTCGTTAAGTATTTTTTAAGTAAATATGTTAAGTAGAACTAGGTATTTTAACTGTCACAACGTTACATTTAAGCTAAACGACTGATTGATTATATCGGCCTTGTTCGGAGCCCTGTTTCTTCCAAGGCTGTTTGGAAGAATTTAGTAAAACTTAAATCAATAAATAATGATTAACTCTGCAATAAAAGAAATGTTTTATAAGCTACATTATAAACCAAAGTGTTACTTAATAATTTGTTTGTTTTATTTATCCAGTAAATAAAAGAATAAGTGTTTATTTGTTATGATGGCCTTCCATGGTCCATCCACCTTATTTAGAATATAAATTTCTCAAAGTAATTTTAGATTTGATTTTCTTAAGACTACGTTTTTAGGTGAAACCGACATTACCGAACAAAAAGTTTTTTTGGTTGAAAAAAATGCTTACCTTTTTGTGTTAACTGTTTAAATAAATAAGTAACAATGTGGTCCAGTGTCGCACAACATCCTGTACATACCATTGTATCTAAAAAAGAGTGTATAAATATTTGGACTTGTAATGTAAGTAAAATTCTCAACTGAACTCAGGACAGGAGAGCTGAAATAATTTTGTGCTTCACTAATGTGGAAAGTGGCACATTCGCAGGTAATATGTAAAACTTATTTGTTTCTAAAAGCGTGTAAAAAGTGTCTACTTTTAGCACGCAGCACAGTATAAGTGCGAAAAGAACAGCTTTTTACATGCTTGAATGAATACTAAGAGCGAATTTGTTAGATGATATGCTTATCCGGTAGGGTCATTTTAATTTAAGATTGATGTAATAGACGGAGAGCTGGAGCCGAAAAATCATCGTTATCGGTAATATGTCAGCCTTTTTGACCACTTAAAGTTGAACCCCTAAGGTGTCTAAATCCAAAAGGGCTGACATTAAGGTGGATACCGAGGGCAGCAAAACGGGGTCAAATTATCCCGAGCGCTTACTTTATACAGGGTGTTTTTTAATTAAATGTCGATATTTAAGGGGCAATATTTCGGGTACATTTTAAGAAGAAAACTTCTTATGGGCGTATGTACTAAACGTCGTAAGTTTTGAGATATAGGGTGGTAAAATTTTCAAAAATAAATCATTTATTATTAATATCAGTAATACCACTTTAGATATTTGAATAAAATTTGGCATACATGTACTTTGTATCAAGAGGCATTTTTTAGTGTACTACATTTTTTTATTTCCACCAGTAGCGTTCGTACGGAATTTGACCTGCCCATTTTGACAGATATTGATAGTACGTCACTGATATTTCCTAAAATAAATAAATATTTTTTTCAATCCAATGCACGGTTTTCGCTTAAAAAAATAAAAACCATTTCTCTGCATGATCATAACAATATCGGTAAACAATATCACCATGCAGAGAAATATCTAGATTTAATTTTTCTAGGTAAAAACCATGCGTCGGACTAAAAAAATCAAGAGATCAAATCTGCTTATAATTTTTTTAGTCCGACGCACGGTTTTCACCAAGAAAAATTAAATCTAGATATTTCTTTGCATGGTGATATTGTTTACCAATATTGTTATGATCATGCAGAGAAATGGTTTTTATTTTTTAAGCGAAAACCATGCATTGAATTGAAAAAAAAATAAGTGATCAACTTTACTTATAAATGATTGGGGATTTCAAAAATATTTCTTTATTTTAGGAGAAATCAGTGACATACCATCAATATCTGTCAAAATAGGCAGGTTAAATTCCGTACGAACGCCACTGGTGGAAATAAAAAAGTACATTAAAAAATGCCTCTTGATACATAGTACAAGTATGCCAAGTTTAATTAAAATATCTAAAATAGTATTACTGATATTAATAATAAATGATTTATTTTTGAAAATTTTATCACCCTGTATCTCAAAACTTAGTACGTCTAGAACATACGTTCATATAAAGTTTTCTTCTTAAAATGGACCCAAAAATTGCCCCCTTAAATATTGACATTTAATTCAATTAAAAAACACCCTATATAAAGTAAGCGCTCGGGATAATTTGACCCCGTTTTACTGCCCTCGGTATCCACCTAACTGTCAGCCCTTTTGGATTTAGACACCTTAGGGGTTTAATTTTAAGTGGCCAAAATGGCTGACATATTATCGATGACGATTTTTTTCCCAAAAATTTTGCACTTTCACCTCTTATTGCTAGTCCCTGTTTCCATTAGGTTGTCAGCCTGCGCTGGAAAATAATTAACAATACTAAATGAACATGTTTTACGGGAGAAACTCCATATTACTGATGACAATAATATTTTGGCTCTAGCTCTTAGACCATAAGCAAAAACAAAGAAGACGATGTCTTCCCATTTCCAACTGCGTGGTTACTGATTTTTAAACCAAAGGGATACATTTTGGTCCAGATGTTTTTGCTTTCGTCACTCCCAAATAAAAATGACTATATTTTAGGTTCTACAGCATAGGGTTGTCCTCCAATAGAGGACACAATGGATCAAAAAACAGACGTTTTGACAGCGTCAAATACCTTATTTTTAATCTTTGTAATACTGACCTGTCTTAAAGAAATATGACTCAAATCAGATTGTTACATAAGCATTAGGACGTTATACACATATACAAATCATTTAACAAAAATATCACCGACTTCGTATCAAATAATCATTGACTTAAAACTAGCCCCAAAGAGCACACCAGTACAGTCAGAGACAAAATAGCAGACTTTTTTTAAAAACTCTAACATAGATGTATTTTTGAACTAAGATTAAATGTTTTTTAATTCAGTGAAAATGATGTAACTGGCAGCCAAAAAATAATTTTAAAAAGTATATTCAAAAATAAATAAACTAAACGCAAAAATAAAATAATAATGAAAAGGTGATAACAATGCTGCGTTGAAGCAAAATAATCCAGTGCTGATGCGTGCAAAAAAATTAACGAAATAGCGTTAGTGTAGCGGGCTTAAGGCAACACAAAAATTGTTTTTTACATGAAATTGACCGTCTACTATACAGGGGGTCAGTAATGAATGGTTTATAGAGTAACTGTGGATTCTAGACGTAAAAGTAATATGATTAGGCAAAACATGCATTCAACACTATCCTTAAAAAAACAAAGTTTTGTAAGGGCATGTTTCATTAAACAGTATTCCTAAATAACATATTTATTCATTACCGGTCACCCTATACCTTTTATGCGTATTTTTTGTTTTTTGGAGTTAAAAACCAAGCAACACTCACTGCTAACACGTTTAACTTAAAAACACCACAAAACCGATTACTAAGAAAACTTAAAGCACTTTCAAATTCTAAGGTCTGCCTGCAAAAAATCTTTAATACTTAATAGATAACCAGAAAATAATTGTTATTCATTATAAATAAAAAAATGCTCGCTGCCAAACAAAATGTGTTATTTCGATAACTTCTACATATTTAACTCTTACAAGGGCCTGTAATTTGTCGTATCATGTGTAAAATCGCGAAAACACTAACAACATAATTTGACCTACCGAGTGGCGGTAGAAGTTGGCATATATTAACGACAACCGTTAACAACCGTTGTTGATGCTGGTTGGTTACGACATGTTTACTTCAAATTTGATACATCGTGTCAGTTTTAGCTCGTTTTAGTTTTTACTTGAAATGAAGAAAATGTAGGAGAAAGTATTGGTTGCATCGATCCATTTAAAGAGATAGATGAAGCGGCCAGTAGAGCATCGATGGATTTACTGCCCAGGAAATTTCGTATACATTACAATATTGCCTACAAGAAGTTTATGAATTGGTGTAAGGAGAAAAGTTTTGCTGGAAAATATACCGAAAATATATTCCTTGCATATTTTGAGGAAAAAGCGAAGATTTTGAAAGCATCATCGTTATGGTCGACTTATTCAATGATCAAAGCTATGCTACGCATAAACAATGACGTGGATATCAGTAAACGTTTTCAGCTTATCGCTTATTTAAAGCGTCAAGGAGAGGGATACCAGCCCAAAAAATCAATGATTCTGAGCAAAGCGCAAATTGACCAGTTTAGTAGAAAGTAGCTACTATTTTGGGAATTTTTGGTGCCTGTCGCAGGGAGGAGCTTTGCAGTTGACTCTTGACGACTTGAAAGATAAAGGCACTTCATTGATGATTCATATACGAGATACTAAAACCAAGGTACCACGAAATTTCACTATCGTTGATAGATTTTATTTGGATTATTATCGAAAGTATATGACTCTTCGTCCAGCAAATGTAGGACATCGAAGGCTTTTCCTAAAATACGCGAAGGGTAAATGTACCAGAAATCCCGTCGGAATTAACTCTTTTGGAAAAATCCCTGCTGCTATAGGGCTATACGGGGCATTGTTTTCGCCGTTCTTTAGCGAGTTTGCTTGCCGATGCTGGAGCAAATTTGACGACAATTAAGAGGCATGGGGGGTGGAAATCCTCTACCATTGCTGAGGGATACATCGAAAATTCCTTCGAAAACTATTTACAGTGAAAACAAGAGCAGCAGATCGTGCCTCAACGTCGACTGAGAATGCAGTTGTTTCTGTTCAATCCACCTTAACTACGGAGAATGCTAGAACTGTGGAAGGAATTTGTTTTAAGTTGTTTAATTTGTACAATTAATATAAATGTTGGTAAATAAATTAACGTTGATGTTACCTTTCAAAATTTGACATTTCACTTTTAACACTAGTTCTTTAAAATAACATTTTTAATGCATCTAGATAGTGTTAAAAATTGAATTTTTTAACACGTTGGTAAAAAAATTCATTTAATTGTTAAAAAATTAAATTAAAAAAAAAAGTTACCGAGCGCGAGACTCGAATCCTGAGTTTTCAAGCGGCATGCAAGTACGTAACGACCTAGGCTATTTCGTTCCTGTCGCCGAGAAAATCTTTTTAACATATAAGCTGAGGATGAATTTTTAAAGGCTTTTTTCTCCGAATTGGCTAGCCATTCAACGCTATTATTTTAAGGGTTGAATACCTTTATGGAGTACAATTGCAGAGAGTCCCATCCCCAAATGAATTTCCCATGTCGTGCCCTCCCCTTATTAGTAGAGTAGCAGAAAATATATTTACGTCATTTGTACATAAAACTAAGGCTTATAAAAATTTTGTTTAAAGCCCCAAAACAGAGAAGGAAATGATTTTCCTTATTTAAGACAGAAATTTGCGTAAGTGAAACTTTCCGCGGCAACGATAAGGAACTCGCCGCCCGCGTCTAACCGCGGTAGATACGCACCTTTACAAGGACGTTGTTTACTTATTTTATTTAAATTTAAAAATGTGAAATTGTAATTTTAAAATTGTCCTAAGTAAAAAATATGTGCAATAAATTGACAAATAATAGTTAATCAAGAATATTCTGGTTATCTACGCAGTATCCCCAACAATATACAGTGACGTTTCTAGTCTTAGCTTTTGTCCCTGACTTGTACGGACCTGTATAGTGATTATATTGCCCACCTAAGGCTGTCAACCCTTCCGATATCGACGACAGGATGTAGAGAAACACGTGCGGCTCCAAGGTAGCCAGAAAACTCATATGATCTTGGGCCAGACATTCAAGAAGAACGTAATACGTTTGTGAAAGTTTTGGATAGTCCTGAAAAAAAAATAGAGAAATTTGATTTAGATTTTGAGCAGTTGAACTAAAGCATCTTTTTATTCTTTCTTAACTTACCAAAAGATCACTCTGCGGTATCGATAGCAACAATTTAACAAATACACTTAAAGCATTGTCTAACGCCTCATCGCCGTATAACCTAAAAACCCCAAAATTGACGTAACTCCCACAAAGCGCCGCTTTTAACATGGAAAAACATACGGAAATACCTTTCAGTTTCATTGGGTAAATTTGATCTTTGGCTACTTCTACATTTAAAATACGAGAACCTAAAAGAAAATTACGCAATTTTACGCACCCGGATGAACCTGATTTGAATATTTCTCTTAGCTGTTTTGGTAGCAACAGGTTAATAGCAACACACCAGTACCATCTTTTGAAAAGGAGTGCATAAACATAAAAAACAAAATCTGAACAAAAACTAGCATTTCCCTATTTTGTACAGGGTATCAAAACTCTATACAATTAAAACATCTTTGCCTCTGTACATGATTCAAAAAAAAAACTTATAATAAAAAATGTGTGGTAATTTTACTAACACTATTGGTAAATTTACAGGGTGTCTCAAAAAAGATTTTTTATTGTTAAGTACTTTTTTTAATGGAATGCCTTGTATATTTTGCCAAATTTTGACTCTTTATTCAATTCTACGGTAATATTTTACTTGTCGGGCCCACGGCCGATTTTATTAAAATTTCGTATACAGGGTTTTTTTGGAGCGCTGATGACGAATCTGAAGACAAATTTTGTCGGACAGTTCTAGTTTTTCAATTAAAACACCCTAGTCGGACCTCACCTCAAAAACGCACAAACTTTTCTGAAATTCCTCCTTCTAAAAACTGGTCACAGCCAAACTAAATGATTTTATAGAAAAACATTTATTATTTACCAGGATACATTTACTTTTACGTTTCTTTAGTCGTTATTTTTAACAAAAAACATCACCAAAAGAAAAATAGTTTTAGTTTAAAAAAATCAACAAAACTATCTAGGGATTTTTAAGCCGTAGTACAACTTGGGAAACAACTGAAAAGCGCCTACTTTTTGAATCTTAATTGTGCAAAAATGGAGTTAACATTAACTGCATTTATTTTGTTTGTATTAAAAAAGGATATTGTTAATTACCTATTTAATATATACCTCAACAACAAATACAAATTCAGGGAAATGCGCCCCTGTCTAACTTGTATTAATATTTAACTTTTAA
>JAHBCN010023735.1:0-12378 GCA_019359885.1 Listronotus oregonensis | reverse complement strand
AAAACTTATTTGGTTTTTGTGTATTCTGATCTTAAAAGATTTTCGATGACATTCAAATCAGGCGATTGAGGGGTTTTTAACATGTGGGCAATTATAGGTAACCATTCAAAACCCTTTAAGTAAGATGTGTTTGAAATCATTGTCGTGGTAAAACCCAAAAGGTTTCATTAATTCCAAAGTTTTCTGCACTAGCCCTAAGATACTGTTTAGAAGTTTTTAAATAAAAAACTGGTTCATGCCCCCCTCAATAAAATGGATACTGCCTACCCCAGCGGGGGGGGGAGGCCCTGATAAGGAATTTTTAAAAAAAATAGATTTGGTTTGTGTAAATTTGGTTTTAAGAGTGCATTTACGCTCACCAGGGGGGGGGGAAAAGGGCATGGAACGGTGGACGGAGACTAACAAACTTCCCACCAAAATTTTTTGTATAGCCGCTTTAAAAAAAGTTATATTTTATTTAGGTTCTTAAAATTTTATTTTCGGGGTTTTTTCCTTTTGGGCCATAGAAGATAACGTTTTTCGGTAACTATTTTTCACTTAAAGACATAAATTATACACCTTTTTAAAAAAGGGAAGGAATATATATATATATATATTATATATATATATATATATATATATATATATATATATATATATATATATATATATATATATATATATATATATATATATATATATATATATATATATTTAGAGAAAATTTTATGGAAAAAATAAAACATTTCGTGTTAAATTTTTTTTACCCACACGTTAACAGACCATCTGTGCTGGTGATCGGGGGGTTCCCAAAAAAAATTAGGATCATCATCACTGGTAGTACAAGTTATGTCTGTTAAATAATCCGTTGTTAAAAAAAAAAGGGGTTTTATAGATTTGCTAAGAAACAAGAGCAATTTACCATATTTCGTCTCCACAATTACAGGTGTGCCTTCTACTATATTTCGATCCTCTTTTTTTAAAAATGTTTTTAAAATTTTTTAAAAAAAGACAAAAAATTTGGGGGTTATTACTTTTGCCTGCATTTTACCTTGGGATACATCTTTTTTCCCAAAAAAATTTTAAAATTGTGTTTTTAAAAGGAATCTACGTGATCCCTAAAAAAAAAGGTTTTTAATTACGATACGGGGTGTTCCTTTTTTTAAAATAAATGATCAGTTAAATATAAAAACGCCTTTTGCAAAAAAAACAGAAGAATAGGTAAAGGAAACCCAAAGGGTTTTTTTAAAAGGGAAATTTTTAGTTCCGCGTCAAAATGGGGGCCCCCTAAATACAGGGTGTTTTTTTTTTAAAATTTAAAGGGTGTTATTTAAAAAAAACCTGTGCCCAAAAATTTAAAAAAATTTTTTTTTTAACACAAATATTAGGATCATCATCACTGTAGTAGTACAAGTTATGTCTGTTAAATAATCCGTTGTTATAAAAATTAGGTTTGATAGATTTGCTAAGAAACAAGAGCAATTTACCATTTTTTTGTTCCACAATTACAGGTGTGCCTTCTACTATATTTCGATCCTCATTTTTAAGAATGCTTTAATATTTAAAAATGACAAAAATTTGGGAAAATTTTTACTTTTTGGCCTGATTTTACTTGGGATACATCTTTTTTAAAAAAAAAAAAATTTAAACTTGTGCTTTTAGCGAATCTACGTCCCCCCTTTTAAAAAAAAAGGTTTTTTAGTTACGATACGGGGTGTTCCTTTTAAGATAAATGATCAAAAAATATAAAAACGCCTTTGCATAAAAGAGAAGAAAATAGGAAAAGGGAAAACCCTTTTAATATGGTTTTAAGGAAATTTAGTTCCGCGTCAAAATGGGGCCACTAAATACAGGGTGTTTCATTTAACTTAAGGATGTTATTTAATAAAACCTGTGTCCAAACTTTAAGGCAATTTTTTTAACACATAATATTAAGGTAAAACTTTTATGTGATAGTTAACTTCAACCTTGAGCAAAGCAATAAATTTAATTACGAGCAGCTCGTTATATGTTACAGGGTGTAAACAATTTTTAAATTATGGTCTGTATTTTTAAATTTCTCTAAATTTTTTCAAAAGGGGTCAGTTTTAGGTATAAGAAATATAAAAATAACTTCCCTTTTATTTGGTCTATAGTATCTAAAAAAAAAAAAAAAAGGGGGAGGTGTTAAAGTTTTCATTTTTTTTTTCTATTTTTTAAAAAAAAATCTTGAAATGTAAATATTAAAAAAAATTTTGTAAAAGGGGTTTTTAGTATGACAGATTCAAATCTAATCTTATTACGGCTCTTACTTATAGGGGAGCCACCTACACCCCTTTTTACTAATTTAAATAACCACAACTTTTTGGTAGGGCCCCTTTGTTTTAAATTTTTTTGTAAAATTCAATAGCTGCTTTGTTATTTTACGTCAAAAAGGTAAACTTGTTAAAAGTCGATATGAGGAACCGTTTCAGATATTTGAATTAAAAAATACCACATGACACACATCTGTTTTTTATAATAACAAAAATGGAAAAAAAAAAATTTGAAAAAAATTAAAAAAATGTATAGACTTTTATGTTATTTTTGGACACTGAGTACGCCCAAAATTAATTATATATATATATATATATATATATATATATATATATATATATATATATATATATATATATATATATATATATATATATATATATATATATATATATATATATATATATATATATATATATGCGAAAGGTCACTCACTCATGCACTGACAAATCTCGAAAACTATTTGACCTTTAAAGATGATATTTGACCCAAAGCTAGATTGGGAGCAGGAGACATCAGCCAGAAAGAATTTTACGAAACTTTCCGTTGCAGGGATAAAATGGGTGGTGAAATGTTGTATGTAACTTCGTTATTTCTGTACTTGCAATATAGGCTATTAGCTAGCTACGATTCTACTTTCTGTTTTAACATTTTTTAAATTTTGTCTTTTGGGGGTTTAAATGCGAATGAAAGTGTGTAAAGAATAATTCTTATTTGTTGTAAAATTGTAAATATGAGATTTGGTAATGAGGCTTTTGATTATCTAGAAAAATGGAAAAGAGGGATAAAAGTAACTATAAGAAATTCTTTATTTTTGGACTTAAATAAAACCACTTTGTTATTTGTTAATTTTTATTTAAAAAAACTATTTATTTGTTAGTACTTTTAAATATTCTTCATTAGGACATATTATTTTCTAACTCATATGCCTTTTATATTAGAAAAAAATTAAAAATAAAATATAAATGCTCAACCCACGACCCGTGCTATATTGCGGAGTATGTGAAAGAAAAAAAAGCGCGAGCGTGTGAACTGACGGAGAGCTAGAGCCGAAAAATCTTCGTCATCAGTAATCTGCAGTTTCTCCCGTAAAACATGTTCATTAAGTATTATGTTCCCGCGCAGGCTGACCACCTATTGGGGGTAGCAATAAGGGGCGAAGGTGCAACATTTTTGGGATAAAAATCGTCCTCTATCATATGTCAGCTATTTTGGCCACTTAAAGTTAAACCCCCAAGGTGTCTAAATCCAAAAAAACTAACAGTCAGGTGGTTACCGAGGGCAGTGAAACAGGGTCAAATTAGCGCGCTTACTTTATATCCGGTGTTTTTAATTGAATGACAATATTTAAGGGGGCAATTTTTGGGTCCATTTTAAGAAGAAAACTTTATATAAACGTATATCCTAAACGTCCTTAGTTTTAAGCTATAGGGTGGTAAAATTTTCAAAAATAAATCATTTATTATTAATATCAGTAATATTACTCTAGATATTTTAATAAAATTTGGAATACATGTACCATGTATTAAAAGGAATTTTTTATTGTACTACATTTTTTGATTTGCAGCACCAGTAGCGTTCGTGCGAAATTTGACCTGCCTATTTTGGCATATATTGGTGGTACGTCACTGATTTCTCTTAAAATAAAAATATTTTTTAAATTTCACGATCATTTATAAGCAAAGCTGATAACTTGATTTTTTCAATCCGATGCACAGTTTTCGCTTAAAAAATAATAACCATTTCTCTGCATGATAATAACAATATCGGTAAACAATATCACCATGCAGAGAAATATCTAGATTTAATTTTTCTTGGTAAAAACCGTGCGTCGGACTAAATAAATTATGAGCAGATTTGATCTCTTGATATATTATATTTAATTTACTTACGATATTTACTTTTTAATTTATTACGTTCGAAAGTAAATGATTTTGTTTTGGTAAAGTGTAACGACTTTTAGGGGGTAATATAGCTTTAAGCGATCTTTTAAACAGTTTTATTATAAATTATTTTTTTAAGTTCTTTTATTTTCTGATTTATTGTACCACGCCACTCAAAATGCAACTCCTCTGTATATTCCTTTTGTCACACCAATCAATTACACTTTAACAAACCTATAAAGACCTCTTAGGTTCAAATAACCGTTATCTGTATATTACATTCCTATCCAATCCGTCTAATACAAATGAGGTTTGTCCTTATCTCATCAAAGCCGAGTGATCCGAGACTGACCCAAAACCTGAAAACTATTAAACATCGATCTTTTACGAATAAGGGTATTTATTTAAAGGCTACACTTTCAATTGCGTGTTTTTATCCATTTATATCTTGACCTAGTTTGTAGTCTCCTTAAATTGGTGCTATATTTACAAATATATCCGTAATCCTTATTAGCCACAACTAAAAATAGACAGAGTCGCATGGAAATGAAGACACTCCTTGGCAGTAATTTTGTGTCTAGCTGTCGGTCTAAAGATAGATTTACGTCGAAGTGACGAACTCGTTGTTAAATTTAACAACAAACTTTACAATGGGTCAATAAACAAAGAGGTAAAATCTATTGGCAATATGCCATAACTTAAATATCAACTATTTGCCAGCTAAAAGGGCTTTTAATGGCAATTATTCGTTCTGATAGAGTGTATTAATTTATAATTTGAAAGACATAACAAACCTTCTGAACCATTCTCAATATACTTGAAATTCTTTTAATTCTTCTGTTTTTGAAAAAATAGATTAATATATAAAGGAGTAAGCAATAAAATACTAAAAAAAAGTTTTACCAATGTTTATTAAATTGAAACACCAATTTTCTAGCAAAAAAAGCAATTTTTTTGTCGACTCTAGATAGAATACTACCTGAAATTAATAACAAAATGTAATAAGCAAGAATTTTATTAAAAAACCAGGTGAAAAACCAAGTTTAAAGAAGTTCTGTGGTATTGATCACTTCAGCTATCTATCCTACTAGCTGTTGTTGAAAAATATATACAAAATTAGCTAGAGTGCCAAACCTATATTTTTAATATTATGTGCAAGGTAATTAATTTTTGATGCTTAATTAATTTTAAACGCAAAAGCCCGAACTAAATTATTTATTAATAACAAATATTTAAACATGTGCACGTTGCCAAGTTTTCCGATTTTTTACTCTTTGTTAGTTTAGTTTGTTTTTAAGTTCATTGTTAACTTTAACAACAAGTTTTTACTCGGTTGGTCTAGTGAGTTTATAGTTTGACGTTGCTGTTGCTGGTCGTTTAATGTTACGTTACTATAACCACCCAGCCCTCGCGTTACGTATGAATCACAGATGTTAAAAAATAACTAGAATAGTTACTAGGAATAAAAAATGATACACTTTTGTAAGACCAGCCACAAACGTATTTTTTCATCACGATTTTGGCAAACCTGAAAAATCTAGATTGGTGAGACTGCGTGGAATGCAGAAATATATTGTGTCACCCAAAATAGTCAAAAATATAAACCGACAAAAGATAAAAAATACATCGCCATTTACAAAACCAAATTAACAAAATCAACTCAATGACATTTGACAAATGACATAAAGGTTGTAGTGTTGCCACTGGAAATATTAGTTATTTTCAAAAATACTTAGAAGACTGGCTTTGCCTGGGTGTACTATTATTATTATACAGGCACGCTTGTAGCAGTCAGTATTCCAGACCTTTGGTATGAATTCAAATTAATTAAGGCAGACACTAAATCAGTAATTGGGCTGCGAGAGAGTAAAATGTCGTTTGGTAAAACTCTTGCACCACAGAACATGTACCTAGACAGTTGCTGGATATGTTTGAGCGTGGATTAAAAAAATAACGTTTACGCAGATCCAGAGATACTTGACCGAGCTACTAGAAAACTCCAAGATTACCGACCTAAATTTTGACCACAAAGAATCGTTACTTTCTTTTAATTTTAAATAAATGGGTCATAAATACTTCCATAACAGAAATTAGCTTAATATCGAAAAAGTGAAATATGTGAAACTGTTCAAATGTTTTTTTTTTGGTAAGTGCCATGGATTCAATAATTCAAAATTTTTAGATTTATATATCTAATTTCTTTCTACAAATTCAATTTATTAAAATTTATATTTCTCAAGTGTAGCATTTTTACCTTTTTCTGCAATATTTTACGTTTTTTGAATAATAAAAGTAATTTTTAAAAAGAACGTTAGTTTTAATAAAATGTTGTAATATCCCTGAAATTATTAATATGATATATAAATATATAAATGTTAAATGTTATTTATATATTTTTATGCATATTAATAATAAAATTTTAGATTTATATATCTAATTATATATACAAATTAATTTATTAAATATTTATATTTCTAATATAGCATTTATATTTTATATAATATATATATATTTTAAAATTTTAAAATATTTGAATATTAATAAAATATAATGTTTTAAAAAGGATATATATATATATATATATTAATATATATTATATATATATATATATATATATATATATATATATATATATATATATATATATATATATATATATATATATATATATATATATATATATATATATATAATCTTTATGACAGCCCAGAAAGGCTTGGGGTGGAGCTTGCGTACTGAGGTTGCCAAATTTTTAGATATTTAACCTATTTAATGTCCTTGTTCCGTAAAAGCTGTCGAAGCAACATTACATTTAGAGGCAACAGATATTTATTTTAAAGGGTGAATTATGCCAAAAAGTACTCTTATAAAAGTTTTGAAAATGTACAGAGTCAGGTCTATATTTGTGACTTTCCTCATATTACAAAAAAGAGGATAAATAAAACCAAAAGAGACAGGACACAACATTATTATTTTCTTAATGAGACATGCGACTTATTGGTTTGTTCTTAGAAGTATCTTATTTTTTTTACGTTTGATTAAATGGGATTTTGTATTTACTTTTGGTAACAACAAACTACATGTAATTTATATGAGACATTTGCGATTATTATAGATATGTTCTATATCATTGTGGCAAATTGATTTATTGAAAAGTGCTTGTTGGGTACAAGCGAAAAGAATCCTATTTCACTTGGACCACTTCGGTCCTGGATCTGGCGTATACAGTTATATTATATTTGCGAATATTATTGGAAAATTAAAAAAAAAATAAATGCAGAAGTTCCAAGGCACAAAATGTCCTATTTTTTCCAAGGTATTATGTTGGTAAAAGTAAAACATATTTAATATTAAAAATGATTAACAAAACAGTTCTTATTTGTCTTATTGCAAAATAACCTTTTTACTCAGATATTTTTTATCTCTATAAGAGCCTACAAGGGCTTGTCTGCCAAAGTACTACGTACTTGGTGGGTGCCGGATTTTTAGATGTTTAACTTATTCTTTCTCTAGTTTTGTCAACGTTGTGGAAATATCGCAGATATTGCATTGTTTCGGCTTCTTTTAGACAACATGGAAGTGCTATCGTGGACGTTATACAAACAACCACTGCCTCTAAACTACCTTTATTAACGTCTGGGTAATGTCATTCAGATAGGAGTTACAGTTTAACGTGGATTCCCAATAACATCCGCTGGTGGTCACCGATCCAATTTCTGACCGTGCTCGGCGTTGCCTAACTTCGCTGATCTCATGGGAAGCGGTGTTTGAATGCGTTAAAACTGGCTGCCGGGGCTCACAAGAACCATCACAGTTAATTTCATCTAGCGCTTCAGTAAAATTATTATTTTTTTATTTTAGGTTCATTTTAAGAAAGCTAAAAATGGTGACTTCTAAACTTAGAAAAACATAGATGATTATTGTTATGTAAATTGTTAGTTTGCATTCATAATGATAATAACAAAAAATATATCTGTTTTTTGAGGGTTTGTTAAAATAAACCTAATTTAAAAGGTCTTTTTCGCTAACCCTAAAGGTCTCCATTCACTTTAAAGCGTAGGCGTAGATAAACCGTTCAGGATAAATTGGATTTTTCAACGTAAATGCACTTGCAGCTTGCAGAGACGAGATCTGTAATAAAATATCTATGCAAACTACGTTTGTGAGAATAAGTAAAATTAAATTTGCTTAAGCAGAAATTTCTTTGAAAAGTATTTCTGGTTTTCGTAGTGGTTTATTACAATCTTTTAAAGTATCTTGTAAATTTCCCTACCTACACCAAAGTTGGACGTGCTAAAATAATTAGTTTGAAAATACCATAACAAAACCATAGAGTCAGAGTAATAAAAATAATAATATTGTTTTATTGTCATGTAAAAAAATACATCTTTTTGACAAAGCAGAATAAAATAAAACCATGATAATTACAAAGAATAATAATTAATTATATAAGATTATGAGAAAAAAGTAGTTTTATAAATTTATGCAATAAATCTATTTTAAATTATCTTTTTCTACAAACGTGTTAAAAATTTAATTTTTAACACTATCTAAATGCCTTAAAAATGTTACTTTAAAGCACTAGTGCCTTAAAGTAACATTTTAAAGCACTCGTGTTAAAAATAAAATGTCAAATTTTGGAAGGTAACGTCAACTTTTATTTATTTACTAACATTTATATTCATTGTATCTCCTTAAATGGATCGATGCAACTATACTTTCTCCTACATTTTCTTTTATTTTAAGTTGATTTTAAGTAACAACTATAACGAACTAAAACTGACACCATGGATCAAATTTAAAGTAAACATGCCGTAACCAACCATAGTGATGAGCGAGACCGGTCTTGGTCTTGCGGTCTTGGTCTTGGTCTTGCAGCAAGACCAAGACCGAGACCAAGACCAAGACCGCCTTCTCGCTTGCAAGACCAAGACCAAGACAAGACCGCCTTCTGTTGCAAGACAAGACCAAGACAGGGGTATGCAAGACCAAGACCAAGACCGAGGGGTGCAAGACTACGCAAGACCAAGACCCACCTGCAAGACTCTTGTACTTTCGTCACTTTTTTTTAATTATAATATTCAATTTTTATTTTCAATATACAGAGGTATTTCATACAGACATGACAAAAAATGTGTCGAGAACTGCCTAAAAAGGCGATTATTTTATGAGTAACAGGTTTTTTTAATAAAATAATAATTAAATCGATCACTTCGTTTTTTAAATAAAATTATATAAAAACGATAACTAGTAGATTCAGTAACATGTTTCAAAAATAATAGGATTGTGACTCAATGGTCCGACAAAGCTCGATATCTCCAAAACCGTTTACGACAGAGAAAAACTAAGAGTACAAAAGTTATAGAAGCTGAAAATTACTTACCTATTCCTAATGTTTTTTTTAATTAGGTATCTAGTGATGCCACTTACTGGATCAAAAATTTCCAAAATCCAGGAAAACATTATTCTTGTGCCACACTGTAAGAAGGGCATCATTAGATTGCTCCTTTAAACTAAGATTTAAATGTAAAAGTGATGGTTTAATAAAAAATATATTTGTCATTTTTTATAGGAATACTTTTAATATAAATGAATTTTAAATTTTACTTCCGGTTTAGACGGAAAAGTTAAAACAATGCCGAAAGTATAATGATGACGTCATTTTTGTCAAAACCGAAAATGATATATAAAAACCATCTACGTCGACATTGTACCTATATGACAGTTTAAGAATTTCCAGCATAATATACAGGGTAGCACTTTTTTTAAATGAATTTTTTGCTATAATTTTTCTATTTTAGGTTAAAAGCTAAAAATAAGGAAGTTTTCTTGAGTGGTAGTGGAGTTTTTGGAAAATTCTGAAATAGAAAATAATTTTACATTTTACGTCCTTTTTTCTATAATTTTTGTATATTCAGTTTTTTACCATTATGAACGGTTTCGGATATATCGATCTTTGTCGCACTATCGAGCCACCTTGTATATAGCAGAAATATATTACAATACCCTTTGTTTCATCAAATATTTGACTATTTGAACATAGAAAGTTTATTTGAGCTTTTAAACCTTTTTGAATTAGAAACCAATGTTTACATATGAGAATCATTTCATGGAAATTTCACATCTGGTTGAAATTAAAAGTTTTTTCTACCCTCAAAGTACTCAGTATTCTAATTTTATATGCTTTTTCAAAGAAAGATTTAAATATTTCCTATCACTCAAATGAAGCGCTTAAATAAATAAACCCCTACATTTAAAATATCCTTTTTAATCAAATAATTTAAATTACATTAAAAGTTAAAATTTTGTATTTTTAAAATTTTAAAGTAAAAAATATAGTTTCCATTTTTATTTATTTGTAAGTATTAAAAAAATATATATTTTATTTAAGATTACTTAGTTTAAATTATTACTACCAAAAAAAAAAACAAGACCAGCAAGACTCTTGCAGCAAGACCAAGACCAAGACCAAGACCAAGACCAGACTTGCAAGACCAAGACCAAGACTAGCCCGGTCTTGGTCTTGGTCTTGCTTTGCTCATCACTAACCAACCAGCATCAACAACGGTTGTTAGAATTCATTAATAAATGCCAACTTTAATAATTTTTAAATACTATGCTATGTGGAACTATAGCTTTCAATTTTTAAATAATTTAATTTTTAACTGCATTATTGCGTTTGTAAAAAATATTGTATGATATTTGTGTTAAAAGTACGTTTTAAGACACTCATGTGAGTTGTAAAATTCGCTTTGCTCATTCTGCAAACTTTCACATTAGTGCCATTAAATTGTACTTTTAACTCTTATATCATAAATAATTATTAAAGGGTATTCAGACAGTACATAAAAGGCATTTCCTAACAATAAGTTTGACTGACAATTTAATTTTATGAAACCAACTTATATTTTTAATACTAGCAAGTAAATGATTAAACATTTTTTTATGTCATAAATTATGTTTCTTTAAGTAGACCACATGATAAAAGTCGCCAAGAGAAATTGGTGGAAATTATTTTCGAGTTTGTCAAACGTCCGCTAGAGGGCGTAACAACCAACACCAAGTAGAAAAATGGGATTTTTATAGAATTTTGTCTTATGAAAGTATATCGATGATATCATTTTCATATTTACTGACCATTTCCCTACAGCGCTTATTTGGTTTTGAATTTTTGACTTTTGCTGTCGCCGCTAGATGGCGTTAACTGAAATGGTAGCAAATTTTTGAGTTTTTCAAAAAAAAAACAAATGTTATGGTATATTAATTTTTATATATTTTAAAAAAAGATAAATTTCTCTATAATTTAATGAAAATAATGTATTATCTACCTTTTTTTGAACCGTTGATATTGACCAAAAACGAAACTATTTTTTATCAAAATAAAAATCAGATTTGTAATCTCTTATTACAGTTTTGGATTGAAAAAATAAGATATGTTTACATATTATATAAATTACATATTATATTTACCTTATAATTATCATTGTAAACAGTATGTAAACCTATTTTATTTTTTCAATCCAAAACCGTTTGTCTAACGAAAAAAAGTCAAGATGTTCTTTTTGTTAGCAACTAATAAGAGATTACAAAACTGATTTTATTTTGATAAACAGTGGCGTGCCATTTAATGTAATAAAATTCTATTTTTTTAATTATCAACGGTTCAAAATTGGATAATATTATTTTCATTAAATTATAAGAAAATTTATCCTCTTTTAAAATATATAAAGGGGAATTAATATACACCCATTACATTTGTTTTTTTTTTAACTCAAAATTTTGCTGCAGTTGGCTATCTAGCGGCGACAGTAAAGACTCAAAAATTCAAAACTAAATAAGCGTTTTTGTAGTGCAAATTATGCTTTCATATGAGCATAAGTTTGCTAAAATCGGTCAGAAAGAAACAGGAGAAATTTTGGTTTGTTAAAAAAAAACAATTGAACTTCCCCCATCGCTTTATTTTGATGGGTAGAACCAAAACGTATTAGACAAAAAATGTAGGAAATGGTCAGTAAATATGAAAATAAAATAACCCATATACTTTCATTGGGCAAAAATTTTATAAAAACCCATTTTTCTACTTGGTGTTTTTGGAGGGGGTTTGACAAACTCGAAAAAAATTTCCACCTTTTGGGGCTTTTATTTGTTTTTTTTTTTCAAATTATAGACCAATATCTTAGAGATATGGCCGCTCGCACCCTTAACTGATCACCCTGTACAT
>JAHBCN010023734.1:0-12399 GCA_019359885.1 Listronotus oregonensis | reverse complement strand
TTAATAAAAAATTATGAGTTTTTTAAATATGTTTTGGGCAAATGACAGAATTTAAAGGAAATGTCGAAAATAATTTAAACAATTCAATTATTTTTTTTTTTTTAAATACTATAAGAGGCACCCAAAAAAAACAGCTTCTGATTCATGTTTAACAATAAAAAAAGTAAAAATGTGAAAAAATAGCGAAAAAATCGCATTTTCCAGTATCCGAATAATTACTAATATTGATTTTTTTGTTTTAAAACTCCGAATACCGTACGCGAAAAATTTTTGTTAAAGTTGCACATATCTCTGCAGCACCCAAGTGGTTAGTTCTGGATTTCGTTCCCGAATCTCATGGTAAACATTTTTAACCATTATTCGTTCTTTTAACGTTAACTGAGTTTTTTTGTAGGCGGATAACTAGTTAAAGGTTGGTTAATATTCATAGTTTACAGAATTAAAAGCACTTAACAACACTAATCTTTATATACAATTAAAAAATACACTAAATAAGATAAACTATTATAAAATTGGCACAAAACAATATCTATATACTACAATTATTAGAAATTTATAATATTTAGAAAATACCCTGTATAGCAATTAAAATTTAATCTTACCAAATCTGTCCATAATCAATATTAAATAAATAAAATCATCGAACAGTACGAAAACCCTGTCGATACGCTTATTTTCATGTCTGTTCAAGTTGTAAACTAAGGAATGTGTGTTGCCACTTTTATTGCCTTCTCGATAACAATGATTTCAATACATATTGGCGTGCTATTTTAAGTGCGATTGCTGGCTGGTAACTTATTTTCGCGAATTATGACAACGTGGCGATGAAACTTTTGGCCGGTTCACTGTTATTTGAGCGGAAAAGTATATCATAGGCTTAAAAATCATTTACTAGTGTTAGATTTTTATTCAGCCGCTTCGTCGGTTGGGTGGCCGGTATTAAATGAGTCACTGACAGAAATTTTGGACTTTAGGTATAATTGTAATAAGGTTGCCAATAAACATACAGTTTGCATCATCCTGTTACATTTTCTACTACTTAAGTTATCCCAAAAACTCTAAAAGTCCAGTAACTGAAGACCTGAAAGTACCAAAAGCTGTAAATAAATGTGACAGTTTTCATTTGTGGCGTAATTCTTAGGTCTTCGCGAATGCTTTCGAGCGAGAAAAAGTTTATCACGATTCCGACATGGGAACCCGCTGAAAATGGGCCCCCAAAGCAAAAATTAGTTTTCCGGGAATATCTGCCAAAATATGCGAATTAAAGATTTTTTGTTTAGACAAAAAATGAAGATCACCGCGAAATCTACAAAAATGGTTCTTACAATTTTTTTTGCAACACCAATATTTTTCGCAAAAACGGCTGTCAAAAATCCATAACATCCACACTGGATAGATGTGGTTTGTTCTGAGTCCGCGAGTCACTGTTGTGATAAATTTCCCTCATTTTTGAAAAATTATTGGACTTTATTAAAAAGAAAAAAGTACATTTAGAAACTAGACACTCTGAACTTTAAAATAATATGCATTAAAAAGCATTTCGATAGATGATAGGTTTTTGATTCGCGTTTATTCTACACATTTTCTAGAACTCCGGAAACGGCTGAAAAATGTAGATGGGCAAAACATTTTTTTATCAAAACGCAAGAAAGATGGTGAAGGAAGTTTTCTGAGATCATTGACCACTTGCTAAGGTCTCATTATAAAAGAGGAATGTTAATAACAAACCTATTTTTTTTAAATATCAATAAATTAATGAGATAATCTCAAAATATTGTGAAAAAAAAACATTAACCGCTTTTTTTAATATTTTAGAAAAATCAGAATGAACCCAAACTCATATCCAATGATAGGTTCTGGTTTTCCCATTCTGAAAAACTTTGAATGATTAAAAAATGTACATTATTGCCTGATTAATGGAACAATTTGTCCGCCCGCTTATAAGTGAATCCATAGCAGATAGCAGTATTTTAGCGGTAGAGCGGCAGCTAAAATGAGAGGATTTTTGGGTCCCGTTATCTCAAAAACTATCGAATTTTCGAAAAAAATTATAGCGACCATTTTTGTAGACTACAAGGCAATCTTTAATTTTTGTTTAAACAAAAATTATCTGGCAAATATTAGCGAAAAAACAATTTTTCGGGCCTTGAAGGGCCATTTTTAGACCTTTTTCACCTGTTAATATTGATAAACCTTTTTTTGCTCAAAAGCATCTCCGAAGACCTAAGAATTGCGCCACAAGAAAAAACTGTACAGATTTATTTACAGCTTTCTCCCTTTATTTCTTGGACTATAACTCTTTAAACCTAAAAAGATTTATGTTTGATTTACGTACTCTATGCAAAAAAGAAAAAAATTACCAATTTAAACGTATGACTAAGAACTACAAAAAATACAACTACTCTTTTTGCCACATCCTCGATGACTAGCCATTCAGTCTCCTCAACAAGCTGAATGGACGGATCGATTGCAGCGTCGGTCTTTCCGACGCGTCGCGTTGGATCTAGGTGGCGTCGCGGCAGTCCGCGGCCCTCATTTGTTTTCCGGCGCCCGAGCCTGCTGAGATCGAGTCGATATTCGAGGCGAAGACGATAAGCTGATATCGGGATTTTAGGTGTTATCGTGGCCTAAAACGGTATATACGTTGCACATTGCAGGAATTGCAAAAGTGGGTAAGTTTTTCTTAAGTATTTTAAAAAATATGCAAATCTAAAATGCAATTGACTTATCTAATGTAAAATGGCAAAAAGATCTGTCATAATTTTAAAATGTATGATACGCATTTAGTTTGTTTAAACCAGTTAGTGAATCTTTTGTTTAAGGAGAAATAAATAATTTCATTTATACATTAGGTAAATGTAGTAAAACTGTGTCTGTTTTATTTATTATTACAGCAAAAAAGTTTATCTGATCTGATGTTAATAATTAGGCATTTTAAGGCTCTAAACGATTAATCAGGACTAATAAACTGGTTCTCTATTTTCTTTTTACGTCTATGTGATCCCACTGATAACTTCTTGTAATAATAATTTATTACAAATAATTATTGGGCGTGATCAGTTAATCTTAGCACGTGGGTTCAAATTATGTTCACATACGGAAAAGTATGTGAGAGGTAAAATATATTTTTAAACTAAGAAGAAGATGAAAAAGAAGTTAAAAAATAGGTTAGACTTTTATTATCCAATCATCTTTTATATTACCCTTTAAATAGGTAAATTTTTATCCGAAGATAAGAAATATTCAGTGTGTGCAGATTTTGAGTTTCTATAATAAATTGTTGCTTATATGGAACTAAATATGTAATAAAAATCTTACATTTAATTCCCTTTCGATCGCCCTTCTTTGTAACAACTTAATCTTTTTAAAATACGTCACCAAATTTTTAAAGCCTAATTTTAAGTTTCTCTGAAGGTTCCAGGCAATGCTTTATAATAAATAAAAACTTCTTCTCGGATTCCATGGTCTTTATTAATTTTTTTCACAATGTCTCAAACAGTATATATCTCTGATCGTTTTTAAGTGAATAAGTTTCACTTGAACACGATCAGAAATACTTACTGATTTGGTGATATAGAGGTTGCTGGGTTTATTTCCTGCGGTTCTGCTGCAACTGTCTAAAAACTGCATGATACTATAAGAATAGTTTCACCTGAAAAAACCTGGCTTCCACAAGTCACAGGTGCTTATTTATCAAAGTCAAGAATTTTAAAAATACGTTTATTACTTTTTGGAGTAGTTTTATAATGAGGTTTTCATCAGAAGAACGGCTTCAAATTATATTACATGCTAAAAACGATATGATATATCTGTTTCTAAACCAAGCAGCAAAATTACAATAAATGAAAAAAAAACAATAGGGAAAATATGGTGGTAATAAGAACACTTATAACAAAAATTATAATATTACTAATAATTTAAATGTTCTATATGACCACCGTTATTTTATATGATCTATAATAGACCGAGCGCTCGCGGCCGAAAAAAGAGACCGATTTTTTACAGGCCGCCTTTCATACGGGTGATATTTATAGCCACAAGCTATAGATAGATGCACCTATTAAGTTCCGCAACGTGTCACTTCATATATTAACATTAACTTTAATTAGCAAAAAAAAGGAGATTCTTAAATCAACTTTTTATAGTCTGCCAATTATTGAAGCATAAGGCTAGATTGCCAAATCCACAAAAAAGTTGCAGACAGACGGTTTTCTCCAGTACAAGAGTAAAGATACTAATGCTAGTTGTGGTTAGTTGTGGTTAGGGGAACCCCGGTTAATCTTTCATCACCTCCGGGCGTCCAACGCCACTTGACCCCGGTCAACCCGGCTTTTTCTGTGTAATTAAAATTTACGCATAATAGTTTTAGAATAAAATACTGAGGCTTTCTGAGTAATTACAATTCACGCACATTACTTAATTGGGATTCTGGAAGTTTATTTCTTAACATCACTATTTTTCAAAATTTATTTTTAACAAATTATTTTCGTATAACGTCTAAAAACGAAGTAACTGTTTTGTGTGTAAAATATTCATAAATTTAAACACAAAAAAGCTTCAAGTTTACCCAATAATTCTAAAAAATTCCCCACACATTTGATGTAAAAAAGGTATAATAATAATAAAAATGAAAAAAAAAAAATTTTAATTAATATTAATAAACATACCTAAATATACATTTAAATTTATTTGAGAAGTATTTTAAAGATTATTAAATTAAAAAAAAAGAAAGGTATGGAGTGGAATGAACCCCGAACCTCCGCAGGTTTCGCTGTTTGCTTTTACAAAATAGTTGGCCATGGTTAAAGTACTTGACAGAATTTGTAAAATATTGCAAAAAAATCACACAAAAATAATGGATAATATAAGAAAATCTTATTAAAACAGTTTGGGAAAACTAATATATCACAAGTAGGCGCAAGTAGGCAAACAAAGCAGGTGACGTCGTTATAAACTTGACCAATCAGGAGCGTTTTGTGTTATGTGACAAACGTTTAAAAAACATTTTTATGTCGATAGTTAAATAAATAAATTATTATTTTCAACTTACGTTAATAAATAACCATTTTTAAACTACCTTTACAAATCCTTTGCCATTTAATAGTTTGTTTATTTATTACCTAAATATTTTTGAAAACAATGGCAGACTGTAAAAAATTGTTAACCATTAAATTTTTTTGAATTTTTAACCCCCCGTCTGCCTACACTTTAAACTTCGTGAATTAATAATTTAATATAAAATATTTATTGTAAAAGTTGTTATTTATTAAAAAAAGAGTGTAAAACGTTGTTCTTAAATACTGTGATAATTTGGGAAAATTTTAATTTTTTTTATAATTTTTTTTAAAACGAAAACAGTCTGCCTTGTGAAAATTCGTCAATCTCATGCACACATTAGTCTAAATTGTGTTGGGGAGACTGAAAAAAATGTTTTTAGTTACACGATTTTTTTGCGAACTAGCATTAGTATGCTTTACTCTTGTACTAAAAAAACCGTCTGCCTGAACTGCAACAGACTGAAAAAATTGATTTAAGAAGCTTTTTTTTTGCTAATTAAAGTTAATGTTTATATATGAAGTAACACGTTGCGGTCAATCCCGGCTTTTTTCTGTGAATTTTAAAAATTTTCGCATAATAGTTTTAGAATAAAATACTGGGGGTTTTCTGAGTAATTACAATTCACGCACATTACTTAATTGGGATTCTGGAAGTTTATTTTTAACATTATTATTTTTAAAATTTTAATTTTTTAAAAAATTATTTTCGTATAACATCAAAAAAAGAAGTAATTTTTTTTTTAAAATTTAAAATTCCAAAAAAACCAAAAAATTTACCCAATAATTCTAAATTTCCCCCCCACATTTGATGAAAAAAAAAGGGATAATAATAATAAAAATAAAAAAAATTTTTTTTTTTTAAATATTAATAAAATACCTAAAAAACATTTAAATTTATTTGAGAAGTTTTTTTAAAGATTTTAAATTAAAAAAAAAAAAAAAAAGGTATGGAGGGGAATCGAACCCCAAACCCCGCAGGTTTCTGCTGTTTGCTTTTACAAAATAGTTGGCCATGGTTAAAGTACTTGACAGAATTTGTAAAATATTGCAAAAAAAATCACACAAAAATAATGGATAATATAAGAAAACTTATTAAAAAGGGGTTTTTGAAAGCTAATATATCACAAGTAGGCGCAAGTAGGCAAACAAGCAGGTGACGTCTTATAAACTTGACCAATCAGGAGCTTTTTTGTGTTATGTGACAAACGTTTAAAAAATACACTTTTATGTACGGATTTTAAATAAATAAATTATTATTTTCAACTTACGTTAATAAATAACCATTTTTAAACTACCTTTACAAATCGTCTGCCATTTAATAGTTTGTTTTTTTTATTACCTAAATATTGTTTGAAAACAATGGCAGACTGTAAAAAATTGTTAACCATTATAAGTTTTTTAAAAGTTTAACTCCGTCTGCCTAACTTTAAAACTTCGTGAATTAGTATGCTAATAATTTAATATGAAATATTTATTGTAAAAGTTGTTATTTATTCAAAGGCAGACTGTAAAAAGTTGTTCTTAAATACTGTGAAAAATTTGTTAATTAACTTTTATGCATCAATTTTTAAATATCGAGAAACAGTCTGCCTTGTGAAAATTCGTCAATCTCATGCACACATTAGTCTAAATTGTGCTTCAGACTGTAAAAAAGTTTTTTTTAGTTACACATTTTTTTTGCGAACTAGCATTAGTATGCTTTACTCTTGTACTAAAAAAAACCGTCTGCCTGCAACTACAACAGACTGTAAAAAGTTGATTTAAGAAGTTTTTTTTGCTAATTAAAGTTAATGTTTATATATGAAGTAACACGTTGCGGAACTTAATAGGTATCTATCTATAGCTTGTGGCTATAAATATCACCCGTATCAAAGGCAGCCTGTAAAAAATCGGTCTCTTTTTTCTGCCGCGAGCGCTCGGTCTATAACCCCTCCTTAGCTTTTCTAAGCTCGCCGATATTATTTGAGGTTCTTGGTTAAGACGATTAATTTCATTTACAATTTTTTCTCTCATTTCTTCCGTGTTTGTGTTCCCATTTTGGTAAACGACATTCTTTTAGTGACCCCATAGAAAAGTGTCCAAAATTGTAATATCTGGATTAGGTGGCCATCTAATAGTGCCATAACGTCCAATCCACTGATTGTATCGGCGATTGAGATACTGGGCTCCGGCGCTCCGTCTTGTTGCCAAATTATCTTGCGATATGTTTCGAGTGGCAATTTTTCCAAAATGTCCTCAATATCGTTTTCAAGAAGATTGAGATATCTTTCTTCAGTTAAGGATCCCTTATAGAATATTGGCCCGACAATTCTATTCTTAAGCACACCACACCAGACACGAAGAAATGTAAGAAAAGAGAGAATTTTGGGAAACAAATTGAAAGCGAAGTTTTTTTTGTCCACGTGTTTAATGCTTCACAGGAAGAACGTGATATGGAAGATACTTGCTGCGTCAGTAATTGACTTCATGGGATACAAAGTAAAATAATTTAGAATAGCTCGATCTCGGTTTCTTTTTCTCATATGTAACGATTTTGTTTCTTCGAATAAGACCTTCAGTTTTATAATCGTTTTTGCTGATATATTTCGGTGGAAATTTGCAAAATATCTTCGTTGTGTTTACCTGGCGTTTTCTTCACATTTATAATAGAGAGTTATAATTTAAAGCCGTTCTTCTACGTCATTCGTGCTGTAAATCTTTTTTTTTGTTTTAAATGTTTTTCTAATTAAATTATTGAATTCTACAAAAAAAAATACACGAAATGGCTATATTCGTTTGTTAAAAAAAACAGGAATTCAAAATAAAGCCCCGTTTACTTTAAAAGAATAACCCTGTGCCGGAATTATGGCATAAAACCAATATTCCGATTTTATTTTTTTTTACTAGTTTATTTGAAAAGTAAGAAAATTTTCAAAAATACGTTCTTAATAAAAAATTTTTTGTGCTTCATGGGTTTTAAAGTCAAAATTTCCCACGACGTTTCGTTTTTTGTTTAATCATCATCGACTTTTTTTTCAATACGGCCCTGGGTTTTTTATTTTATTTTTTTAAACCCCTTTTTATACCAATTACAACAATGTTTAAACCTAATATTTATTTAACAAGTGTAAAACGCCCCTATAAGAAATCATGTGCGTTCCTTGTCTAACTCATTGTCGATTACGAAAAACATGTTTATTTTTCGAAAAAAAAAAACAAGTGTTATATAACATTATAATTGGGATTAAAACTACTTTAAAAAAAAGCAATAAAAAGTAGAGGGCCATATTTAAAAAAATTAAGTTGATATTTTGGCGGAAAAAGAAATGTCGTAAGAAATTTTTGATTTTGCCAATAGAGAGAAGTGTAAAAAGTTAGAAAAAAACATATTTTTTTATTTTTTCTACCATTTGAAACAAAAGTCGTAAAAATAAAAACGAAAATCTCAAATTTCAATTTTTCCCCCCATATTTTAAAAAGTACAAAAAAATAATTAAAAATTTTTTAAGCACATTTAAAATAATGTGCCCCGTCTCTATAAAGTAATAAATATTTTTAACAATCAAACCTTTCGGTGATCCAGGGTTATTTATTTCCCTGACAAGAATTAATCATCCCCAAATTTGTTGAAAGCCCAGAATCCCTATTCCAATAATGAATTTTTTTTCTCTCGGGTAAAGTAAAAACGGAAAATTTCCATTTGAACCACTTACTTTTTTACAATAATACAATTTTTTTTTTTCTTCAACGGGCTTTTTAAATATAAGAAGACAAAATAATTCTTCGTATTTAGGTTTTTTTTTTTATACAGGGTGATTCATGTTGTGTGTCCTATTAAAAGTTCTGGAGAACCAAAAAAAAAATTTTTTTCAAATTTGGCACACCGCCATAAAAGGATGCTACATTAAACAAATATTTTAAATGCAGCGTTGCCAGATCTAACCGAAACCAATGGCAACATTGTAATTTTAAATACACCCTATTTTTTTATTACATATTCGGGATTCTACAAAATTTAGGTTATTTTTGTCAAACTTCCTAGCTTAAATTTTTGCCGTTTTTAAGAGAATAATTAATCACTATTTTTTTTAAAGAACATACGATGTCAAAAAGATTTAATATTTACATGCCGAGCTGGATACTATTTTTTTTTTTTTAGAAAATTCATGTTTTTTCAGGATCAAAAAGCAAATGGCGATATATCTAGGGTGTCCCAAAAATTGAATTTTTACCGAACTTAAATAATGATTTAAAGTAATTTTTTTAAATAAAAAAATTTTTTTTATCCCATTTTCGAATAGATTAATTCACTGACCAACATTCTAAAATTTTTTTGCCTCCCTGGAATGATTGTGGCTGGATTTTATATATTTTTGGCCTGCTGAATCCGTTTCTGGCTTCAGATTTTCGATATCAGCCTTCAATAATGAGGGAGAGACACATGTTTTATATTAAGAAAATTCAAAAAAAGTCACTTTAATACTGATTTATTAATTTAAAAAATAAAAAGGTGATACATTTTAGTAACAGTTAATTTATGTTCAGTATAAACATTTTCAAGTGTTATTTTTTTTAATATTCATTTCCTTGAACTTTTCCTTTTATAAGAAAGACTGGATGTGTCTCGTATTAGGGTCCAGCAATAGTCGGCTAACATATTCGGGCACCACTTTCCAGTATATCTTTTCTCTATCGATGCGATGTCTTGGTGAAATCGTTCCCATGCTCGTCCGATATAGCTCCTAGATTTTCGGGAAAAATCAAATGGGAATGGAGAAAGTGAAGTTTTAGGGACATGTTGCATTTTAAAATATGATAGGCCGGAGCAGTTCTTCCACGAGTTCACGATAATTTTCTGACTTGGTGTTTCCAAAAAAAATTTTTGCAAACACTTTCAAATGCATTCCATGCCCGTCTTTCATGGTCACTTAAAATGTCCGTGAAGTTGGCATCTTTAAAGGGTTGCCTAATTTAGGGACCAACAAAAATTCCTTCTTTAATTTTGGCTTCACTTATACGTGGAAATTTCTTTTAAATAGTTGAAAGCATTTCCGTTTTTATCCAGTGCTTTTCCAAAATTTTTGATCAACCTTAACTTTATGTGAAGTGGAGGTAAATATATTTTTTCTTTCGGAACTAACTTCTGGGTCAAATTTTTAACTCCAACTTTATTTTTTCACGTGGAGGCCAAACCTTTATTTTATAATGTTTGTCTCTTGCACGGCTGTCCCACTCACAAAAAAAAAGCAGCAGTATTTTGTGTATCCTGACTGCAGTCCTGTAATAATCACACTTTCAAATCTGCACATATATTCCTTTTTGTGATCTTCGAAATTTTATACATCTGAGTATCATCTTCAGATTGTCATATGTTTCTTTCATATTTACCGAATGAGCTATGGGAACGGATGGATGTTCATTTCCATTATAAAGTAAAACGGGCTTTTAGATTTTTACGAATCAAAGAATGGGCTCCATTTATCGGGCGTTATGGTAAGTTCATTGACCATTAGGCCAGGAATACCATAAAATACTAAATCACCGTCCGCTGAAAATTTGTGAGAGTAGATTCCCTTTTTTCTGTAGATGGACACCTTAACTCCTTTTCCAAGAGGTTCCACTGCTGCAGGCGGGATCCGAGAAGTTCCGTTTTTTTTTGGGGGTCCAAGTCACGAACAAGGTCATTAATTTTCCCCCTTTAGTGATTAAATGAGGGTATCGGGCAAATCAATGGAACTAGGGGGGAAAATTGGTCCGGCTTCTGGCGAAGTACTTCGAGAGTCTGATTCCGAATCAAGCGTGTAACTCTCAGGTGGTTGGGGGGGAAGGGTAATGAATTGTCAGGGGGGGCTGGTCGCATTGCAGACGGAACATTGGGATACTGAATGCTACGCTTATTTTGCTAGTAATTCCTTTCATATTCGTCATGAAAAATAACAATCACTACGTGATTACGAGGTTTTCCCCAAAAAACCTTGGGGAAGCAAATGGCATAGATTTATGCGTACCTTTTAGCCATCCCGTCAATGTTCTCGAACACGAACTGCAACACACTTTTGGGGCCCAGGACTTATCTTGACGCCAACTTTACATCCAAAGTACAGTTCATAAGCCTTTTTTTTAGTGAAGATACGGTTTTTAGATGCCTTGGTAACTTGCCACAAATATAACAGAATTTATCAGCTTTATTAAAAAAAAATTGCGTCGACATTTTTCTTACACGTAGATTCTTATCTAATCGAAAAAAAAACAGATGTTTACTAAATGATTATAAAATAACGACTAAAGGGATATTTCAAGCATAGATCCACCTACCTGTCCATAAAAATGGGTCGCCCATTTATTACCCCTCTACTAGACCCTTCCGAGAAATCTGAGGCTAATAAAAAATTTTTGGGGGTTGTTGTATATTAGTATAAGTCCAAAAAATTAAAACACACGATTTTTTTATAGGGGGGATTTTTTTTTTTAGAATTGGGAAAATACCTCCCCAAAAGTCCAAAATATCTTTCTATACCCCCCCTGACCGTTTTTTAAATACAAATGAATTTTAATTTTTTCTCTGTTTTTAAATACCATTCACAATAAACCACCGACTTATTTTCCAATTTTTTCCCAGGTAGGCCATGGAAGTTTTTATTTTAAATTGTCCCCCCAACTATTTGACATATAAGTTAAAACTAATATAATTTGTTTAATTTTTAAGATTAAATACTTAAAAAAAAAATTTTCTAGTATTTAAAAACGTTGGGGGATGGGTAGAGAAACAAGTATGGACGTTTTGTAGGTAAATTATTGGTTTATTAAAAATGGGATACTATATAGTATGTTGTTTTAAAAAAAATTAGTTTTTTTAACATTATTTAATATCGGAAAAAATGCAATTTTTTTGGACAACCCCCAAAAAACAATTTTTTCTATAATAGCATGTAGATCTTTTAAATAAAAAACACCGCCTGATCCCCCCAAAAAAAATTTAGTTAGCTTTTAGGCAAGTAAATATTTTTAAATTTTTTTTCATGGTGATGTTCCCCTTAAAAAAAAAAAAAATTAAATATTTTTCTTAAAAAAATAAGATATAGGCACAGGAAAAAAATTAACAAAAATTACTTAGAATTTTGTGTAGAACCCCAAAAAAAATAAAAAATAGGGTGTTCTATTTAAAATTACAATGTTGCCATTGGTTTCGGTTAGATCTGGCAACGCTGCATTTGGCAAAAAAAATTTTTTAAAAAGTAGCTTATCACCTGTTATGGCCGTGTGCCAAATTTTTAAAAAAACTTTTTTTTGGTTTTCCAGAAATTTTTTTAAAGGACACTCAACGTGAATAACCCTGTATAAAGAGAACAGTTAAAATTAAAAA
>JAHBCN010023733.1:0-12406 GCA_019359885.1 Listronotus oregonensis | reverse complement strand
AATTGTATTGACATTAGGTAAATATGTTTAACTAAATTATATAAAATAAATAAATAAACTTACTTTAAACCATGCTATACGAACGATAAGTAAATGGATCTGACAGCCTCACTTTTAAAAGTGTGAAATGGTTACAGTAACAAAATGTCCACTATTTCTCCATTTTAAAGATTTTTTGTGCACAATGTGTGTATATTTGTGTACTTTTTGCACCCAACCTATTGTTTATTTTTTGCAATGCAAAATAAATACTAGTACAAAATAATTACATAGTTTATGGAGAATTAGTACATATTTTGTTACTCTAAACATTCTAGAATTTTAAAAGTAAACACCGTATGTAGTTTGGTGTACTTGTGACTACACGTAACTGCAGGGGGAGGGGGTGTGGGAGAGGAAGGGGTCTCGGCAAATATTACATTTTTTTTCCGCAAAAAAAAGTATAAAATTTAAAGAAAACTAAGATAATATATAGCTAGTCCTTCACAAGCTGTTACAATTAGCTAATCTTGCACAATAATATTTTCTCACTGTGATTCACACTACGTTCTTAGTTGTTTTAAAAATTCGTCTTAAATAAAATAATTAAGCGAATTATGTTTTTTTGCTTAAATTAAACGCAATTTGGACAAGATTTTACACTAAAAAAACGCATCTCAAAAAATCCCATGTGAGTTTAGGGGAAAAGGTAGTCAAGCCAGGTGGTGTCAAATTTTTTTTTAGCACTTGGACAACGATGGCGAACTGAAATATTCAAAATAAGCTTTTTAAAATAAATATAAAAAAGTATAAGTCCTAAACATATATCACAATTATTTATATTCTAGGGAAAAACCAAATAGTATTTTTATGAAAATGGATATTTCCAGAAAACAAACCCTTTTATTGTGACCAAAAATTGTATTTGCTATTTTTGTTTTTTAAATATATAGGATACTTACACGGGTACCTTTTACCAATAAAATAATTTTCAAAATGTAACATCTTAACCTTGACATTACTTTAGAAAAAATGTTAAATAGTTATACACTTTTATTTATTTTATTCTGTGTTTTATATAAAATAACATAAATATTAATGTGCTTAACTTGACATATTATAATTAATAAGCCTTAAATAATGCCAAAGTTTTTGAGTAATTTTTGGTTTTAATTTTGTATAATATTAATAGAAGTAATCATCATAGAAATTCAAAAAAGAGTTTAATAATGTTACGTTATTATTTAAGACGTACTCGTAAATTAATTTAACATGATTTATAAAGTTATAATCCAGAATATTTTAAACTTTATTCTAAATATTTTATGCGGGTAATAAATTGTTATGGTGCAAAAGAAAGCAGATTTATTGCGGTAGTTTAACTTAGGAGAAATATTTATTTTGGATTAAAAGTAAAAAGTAGAAATTGTTTTGGATAATTCATTTTATTATTTGGGTATGAACGTCTTTGTAATATAATAATCATATATATAAATATATTATAAATTATTTTATATTCTCAATTAATAAAATATGGCTTTAATGGTTCTTTGGCACTCTTTATAAAATGTTTGAGAACAAAAATATATAGTTTCGTTATAAAATTGTTGCAATGGTGGCAAGGGTATCTTGTTAGCATTTTTTAAATTACCGTCATTTTCTTTTTAATCTTAATTACCTAAAAAACTAAAACAGCTGCTAATGATTTAGAAAAACCCTGAAACATAATTATCCAAATATTGTCCGCGGCTGGGTGTATGTGTAGAAAATAAGGACTAAGAACAAAATTTACTATTAAGGTGTAAACCAAAATTCTGCTAAAATATTAGTTTGGTAATTTAGACAATAATGCTTTTTTGCTTTTTTCTTGGGCTATTTTATTACGGTTTCCTTTAGCAATTGCTGTTTTGGATAATTTAAAAAAACCATTTTCACTTTAAATTCCTTAAACTTATATAACCTAGTTTTGTTTTATAAGTCTCTTTTAACTTTTATTAAAATTTTATAATCAAAAACATATTAATGCAATTTGCAGTTTGAAAGATGTAATTGGGTATTTTAAGTTATATAAGTTATTCATCTATAGTAAATATTTTTATATTGAATATTTTATCATAAGTGACGTTATAATTTACCAATAGGCAGTCTTACATAAATACGCACAGGTAAATTATTTCTTTATGTTTTTCGAAAATTTAATATATGTGGACAATTTTTTTTAATATTATTTTTGATAAATAAACAATGCTACTTTCATCACAAGTTTTAAGTTTTATAAACTTAAACTTTAAAAAACAAAGAGTATATCTTTTTGCATTTAAGTTTAGGTACTGCAGTTTTTATAAAAATCTAGGCTAACACAAAAATTAAGATAAAAATCGAGGAAAGAAACAATTATCTACATTTAATTGCGGAAAAGTAAAAAAAGCAAGAAATATTTTTACGCAGATTTATTAAGCAATGGATAAAAAATTTATATGTAAAAATATAAGACTTTAAAATAAATAATAAATTTATAATTAAGACAATTTGACACCCTTATCTAAAACCAATAAGTTAAACATAAATGACATATTATTTGTAAAATATTTTTCATTCATGAATCTAGCAAGGAGTAAGGACTGGCTTAGATTTTAATAAGATTGTACAACTACTTTTGTATATTCAAGCAATTAAAAGATCTAAATGTAAAAAAGTTACTATGAAGTTAAATAGTTACTTATATTATAAAATAGTATAAAGGTGAAAATATTTGCCGAATCATATATTTTATTTTAACAATTTTTTAAACTAAAATTTATTAAAACTTATCTAGTAAGCTTTTTTATAAAAAGTCTCCAAAAATTTTGTTGCTAAACTTCATTTGACTTTACTTGCTTGTAACTTAAACTTTTCTAAATTAGTTTAATTCAGGAAACGTTTAATATCATGAAGCAAACTCTGTATACGTGTTCTACAGCTAAGTTACCTACCTTTTATTGTTTACAATTTTAAACCTTTTTTTTTATTGAACCTTGAAAAGCTTGTACTAAATAGCATTAAGCGCAATTTTAAAAAAGATTTGAGCTTAATAATATTAGACCAGTTTACAAGCCGCGTAATATATTTTATAATAAAGGTAATAATTCTTGATGGCAAACATGAACTTTTGTGATAATATTAAAGTTATATAACAATAAAAATTATTAAACAAATCAGTATTATAATCTTATTTTAGTCGACAAAGTATTACACACTATTAGTTATTAAGTACATTAAATTATAATATTGCTATCATAATTATGTTTATTAATAATGTTAATCAGATTAATTTTACAAAATTGTTGTTAATTATGCAAATAAACCACTTATCTGTAAACATATTTACTAAAATTCTAATTTTAGCATTATGATATACCTATAAATAAAAATAAGTATATTTAAACATTTGCATATTAGTATTGTATAATTTACGCATTTCTGCAATAAAAATATTAAAATTGATCCTTATCTTTTTTATACTTACCTGTAGTCTAGTCCTAATCATTTTAGAAAATAGAAAACTTTTACCATCATAATCACCTAAAGAGAGTGAATTTTCGTTTTTAAATTTTAGAATGATTTCGAAACTTAAATGTCCCTAATAACCTTTCGTATTTTAAAATTATCAATTAAAAGTTCTTAAAAACTAACTTCTTTCATAATAAAATTTTGTCCAACATATTTTAAAATGTCCAAATTAAATTAGTAAACTTTTTGGCTAAAAATTTGTAGTAACTATATTCTTAAAACTTTTTAAATTGTTAAAAAAGTATAAACATTGAAACAAAGTATACCTTTCTAAGCAAGTTACTACCCCTTTATTGTTTACAATTTTAAAACCTTTTTTTTATTGAACCTACGTAAAAGCAAACAATTAAATTATTGCTTAAACTAATATTAGACCATTTACAAGCGCTCGTAATATATTTTATATAAAGAAAATTTTTGATGGCAAGACATGAACGTTTTGTGATAATAAAAAGTTTTACAAGTAAATTATTCAAATAAATCAGTTTATTCTTATTTTGGACCAAATATTACACACTTATTATTAAGTACATATAAATAAATAATATATGCTAACAGGTAATTATGTTAATAGTTAATAATGTTAATAGATAATTTTACAAAATGTTAAGTTAATTATGCAATAAACCACTTATCTGGTGAAAACATAAATTTACTAAAATCTAATGCATTACCGATCACTATCTATCACAATCAAAATAGTATATTTAAACTTTTCATATTTAGTATTGTATAATACGGCATTTAATGCAATTAAAATAATAAAAAATTATCTCCTTATCGCTTTTTTTTATACTTACCTTAGTCTGCCTTTTTTTAGAATATGATTTTACCGTCATAAACCTAAATGTAGAGAGTTATATTTTTCGTTTTATAAATTTTAGAAAATGATATTCGAAACTTAAATGATCTAATAATTTCCGTATTTTTTATCAATTAAAATCTAAAAACTAACTTCTTTCAAATAAAATTTCCACATAACTTTTATATATGATCAAAAAATTGTAAACTTAATTGGCTAAAGAATTCCCGTTAACATATTCTAAACTTTTTAAATTATAGCTTACTTAAAGTTTCAGTTATAAAATATTCTTAAGGCTACTTATCAGACATGAAAAAAGTGTTCGCTTCAGTTTAGGTCTTATGCTGATCCTTTGAAGTTATTAAAAAAGATTTAACTTAAGTAAGCTAAAATAAAAAAAATAAAAATCTAATTTTCTGTAGAAGTAATAGGACCATATAAAGCTTAAACAAAATACAGGGTGTCCCAGAATATGTAGGCAATGTCGCGGAATCTAATAGAAAACCTAAACATATTATGACAAGTTCCCATAAACTTTTTTCCTACGAGCCTTCCCTACGGGGATACGGGTACGTAAAGGACGCTCCTAGAAATTGTTTGTTTTTTTTAAATAACTTTTTAAATACTGGGCGTAATTTAATGTTTTTAATATTATGGTTGGTAGATGAGTCTTCTTAAAATTAACCCATCAAATCTTATTTCGCTTATTTAGTTTGCCAGGGACGGACTAGCTCTGACACAATAATAGCAATTTTTCAAAAATATTATGACAAGTTCCCATAATCTTTTTTCCTACGAGCCTTCCCTACGGGGATACGGGTACGTAAAGGACGCTCCTAAAAATTGTTTTTTTTTTTAATAACTTTTAAAATACTAGGCGTAATTTAATATTTTTTAATATAATGGTTGCTAGATGAGTCTTCTTAAAATTAACCCATCAACTCATATTTCGCTTATTTAGTTTGCCAGGGACGGACTAGCTTTGACACAATAATAGCAATTTTTCAACACCCTGTATGATAAGGGCTCAACAATATTATTTTTGCATAGCTTTAACCTTAAACTAAAAAAAAAGGATTTTTGATTGACCTCGATAAAATCAACTGTTTACGAGAAATAAAATATCATGGTTGGTAATTTTTTACATTATACAGGGTGTCATCTAATTGTACGTCAATATTTAAGGAGACAATTGCTGGGTCCATTTAAAAAAAATTCATATGAACGTATGTCCTAAACGTCTTAACTTTTGAGATACAGTACAGTGGTAAATTTTTTAAAAATAAATCATATATTCTTAATATCTGTAATACGCCCATAGATAGTTTAATAAAATTTGGCATACATGTACTATGTATCAAGATGCATTTTTTAGTGTACAACATTTTTTTTATTTGTCAAAATAGGCAGGTCAAATTCTATACAAACGCCACTGGTTGAAATAAAAAATAGTACATTTATGCCAAAATTCATTAAAATATCTAAAGTGGTATTACAGATATTAATAATAAATAATTTATTTTTAAAAATTTTACCACTTTGTATCTTAAAAGTGAAGACGTTTAGTACATACGTTTATATGAGGTTTTTTTCTTAAATGGACCCAAAAATTGCATCCCTAAACATTGACGTACAATAAGAAAACACCCTCTATAATGTAAACAAAATTACCAAAAATGATATTTTATTTCTCGTAAACAGTTGATTTTATTAATGTAAATCAAGAATACCATTTTTTAGTTTAAGGTGTAAGCTATCCAAAAATACTAATGTTGAGCCTTTATTATCAGGGAGTTAAAAAAAATGCTTTTATTGTGTCAGAGATAGGCCGTCCGTGGCAAACTAAATAAGCCAAATATGATTTAATAAATTCATTTTAAAAAGACTTATCTAGTCACCATCATACTAAAGAAATATTAAATTACGCCCAGTATCTTAAAAGCTATTTAAACAAACACGATTATCCGGGGCGTCCGTTAAGTACCTGTATCTCCGTAGGGGAGGGTCATAGAAAAAAAAATTATAGAAACTTGTCTTAATATTTTTAGCTTTTCTATTAGATTCCGAGAGATTGCCTTCATATTCTGGGACACCCTGTCAATAAAATAACCATTTTTATGACACTCTATACCAATAAAATATTTTTATTTTATTTTTTACTACCTGGTTAGTGTATACAAGCAGAATGGAATATTTAAAGTGGACGGCAGCAGTAGAGGATTCCACTAACCTGATTTATTACCTGAATTACCTCAGGTAAATTTTTCATAGCATTACAAATGGCAGTCCTTATTATTATTTTACCCGCTTTCCGTTTCGAACATGAATAGCCTAATTGGCTTAGCCACTAGTGCTAACTGGAATTTATGTACTCTTTAACAGGCCTTGTCAGAGATTATTTCGGCTCATTGAAGTCCCGAAAATAGGGAAAATAACAACTCTCTAATAAATTTAGACCATTTCGGATTCCGGATCGTATGCTTCTTTGCCTAAAATTAGGCATTTTTAGTGGTGAAAAAGTGTCAGTTAAAAAATAATAAATATATTTAGATATTTAATGGTTCATGCATGAACGAAAAATGCATTTTGTGTTCTTTAACGTCTGTGTTCATTTGTGGCAAATACGCAAATTACAAATTAAAATTATTAGAATAAAGAGGTTTTTTGCGTTGGAGGTAACCAATCTAATCATCAAACCATTTAAATATTTTTGTATCTCCAAACCCTAACGACCGAGTGATGTTCGCGTTGTTAAATTTAGCAATGGACTTAGCAATTGTTAAAAGTGAACAACGGTTTAGAATGTTTAACAAAATTTTAGATTTTGACAGGTTACCTACTAAAATCATTGAATAACACTGACAATGACGTTTTGTTAAACATTCTAAACCGTTGTTAACTTTTAACAATTGCTAAGTCCATTGCTAATTTAACAACGCGATCATCACTCGGCCGTTTGTCTACTAAGCATGAGTAACTGCTTTCCCTGGTCTATCAGATCATGACCAGGTCATACTCTATATATTCTCAGGCAACTGAATGCATGCCGCCACGCACCGTTTGTCTCTACAAGTCGGCCAACTGGAACGGTCAAAGAGATTTCTTTGCCATCTACTCTCGGGATCGTACCTGCTTTTCTTCTCACAATCCTTTCAAAATTTGTAAACAACTTACCAAAACAATTTGGCTGTACATCAAGACCTGTATTCCTCATACCAAAAAAAAAAATCCAAACTTTAAATTACAGACCGTGGTTTGCTTAATCCTGTGACAAAGCCAGACTTTTATAAATTCAATTTCACAAAAAGTTTCTTTAAAACCCTAGTTTTAAAAACCGACAGGGTACCATCCAAGTAAGAAATCAGTATAATCAAACTATCTTAGAAGGCGAGGACCCTTTTAACAATCGGATAAAAGAGAAAGTCTCTCTCTCTCTCTCTCTCTCTCTTTGCTCGAATGACAGTAAATTCTTCTGATCCTTTGCCAAAAACATTAATCAAGCTAAATGAAGAGCCGAACTATTTGCCAAACAATTTGCTGCCAATTCTACCCTTGATCGTCCCGTAAATCTTCCTTTTTCATTAGCTTCTTCTGTTTTATATCAAATGTCCGATATTATTTTTAAAGTCAAACAGATCAAGCGTATCCTTTTCTCTCTTAATACCAAAAACTCGTCTGGGCTGAATGGCATACGTGTGCTACCTGTCCCTTAAGTTTTTTGGTTAATCCAGATTGTTGCTCTTGACTCATTTTTAGTTTCTACCAAATGTATGCTGCGGTGCCCCAGGAATCAGTACTAATACTAACTCTGTTTCTTCTTTACATCAACTTACGTTTCTTTTTTAGAATTAATTTTTATATTAGTGTTGCTAACGATAGTACCCTCCACTCTTATATTAAATTTTTTAAGCCAGCCTGATTTAGAAAACAAGAGCAGGTCATTGCAGATATATATTTTACAAGACCTTAAACTAATCTTGGATTGGGGATAACCAAAACTAATCGGAACTAACCAGAACAAACTGGAATCTTGACAAGTTTAATGCCTTTAAAACACACTTATGTTTGCTGACGCGAAAAAATACTCTCCATACTTATCTGTTACACATAAGCGTCAAAGTTCTGCAAAACAAAGAGTCGTTTAATCTTATTGGCGTGAGGAAAACAACCTTAACTGGCATTTATTCTCTTCTTCTAAGGTGTATACTCTGTATGTATCCCAAATTAGACCTCTTTATACCATTGTTTTTATGTCTTGAAAATGGCATAAAGCTATGAATAGAGTTAAACAAAGCGATGGGACTAAAATTTTATTGCACACGAGCTTTGGCTCGCGCTTTGAGGTAGAACCTAACTGCAAGTAGTTAGGAAAATATTTAGAGAGAAATATTTAAACCAACCTGTCAAGGTACAATAGAAATATACCAATTATGAGGCAATCTGCAATGAACCAAAGAAAATGGACTATTAAAAATTCAAGGGAATCCATTTATCTCTACAGGGCAGGTATCGACAAAAAGCGATATATTCCAGACTTCTGTGGAAAATAAACTTAAAGCTCGTAAGTATCACCCTTACAAAATTTGGATGCTACAGGTATTAACAATAGGTGATCCCAACAAAAGATTGCAGTTTTGTGAAGCAATAATGTATCTACTTGATAGAAATACATTAAACTCGGAAAATATTATATTTTTGGCGAAGCAACATTCACTTTACACGGACATGTTAATCGGTAAAATTGCTATTGGGCCGATAATAATCCCTACTGGATAAAGAAAGTACATGCTCAATGGCCTCAAGAAAATAATGTGTGGCCTGGATATTATAAGAAATAGAGTTATGGGGCCAATATTCTTTAAAGATTGAGAGAGATTTTTACAATTTCTACAGGAAAAACTTGTTCCAAATTTGACAGTTCAGTTTCCAAATGCTTTGAATTTGCTTGTGCCAAATGCGGATATTTGGGTTTAGCAAGATGGGGCTTCTTTCCATTATGCGCGGCCTATAAGAAATTACCTTTTATAAAATATTTCCAGATGGATCGGGAGAAGAGGAACCATGGCCTAAGAAATGCGCTTGTTATTTTTAACAACTTTATAATAAATTTTCATCTTATTTAGTTTATACATAGCCTTATTATTTAAATAATTTTACAACACAGACGGTGTATTATAGTTTATAAAATTGTGCCAATTAAGAAATAATAATTCAAAATCCATTACGAATAACATAATTGTTTACTTAATTTTTTAATTTGGAAAATTATCTACTAAGTGACATGAAAGTCTAAAGGCACAAAAAGTTATTTTAGTTTTTGTAATGTTTTTATGAATTTATTTTTAATTAAACACAAGAATCCTTATTTTTATAGTCGTGTAAGTACTATAACACAAAAGGTGTTATTTTGTAAATTTTGACAGTAGAATGATGTGTTAGTTATATAAAGACTAGGTCTTGCAAAAACGTTTATAAAGTTTCTAGTTTAGATAATTGTTCACTGAGCGAAATAAAAAACCGAACATTTTTGACAATAACTAGAAGTATTTATGATTGTATCCTATTGGTTAAGCTGTTTGTTTTTTATTATTATTTTTTTTTTAATATGCACCCTAGGAGGCAAATGGAATTAAGAGTTTAATTATGCATTTAAGTTTTGCAGAGTAAGTTTTTAAAAATTATAAGTAATTTCGATATACAGAGTACTCGAAAGTAAGTTTATAATAATAGCATTTTAATGTTTAAACTTTGATATACATGTATATATTTTTTTTAAACTTAGTAGAAGTTGTGACTTGTAAGAATTAAAATGCATAAATAATCACTTATTTATTTTTTAAATAAAATTTAAACGTTAATCTAAATAATATTATTTATAAAAAAAACCTAAATTAAAAGATACTCGTTGATTTAAGCTTTTTAGGTAATTACTAATTTTTCTTGGAATTAGTTTATTAAGAAAAAAACATGTAACTTAAATATCGTAGAATAAATTTATTGTTAAAATTATTCCTTTTAAAATTTCCAAGTTAGTGGCAAAAGGTATAACAATATTTAGGAAACGTAAACATCCTTATAAATTATTACAAATGTATTAGTTTACCAATATGCGAATATTATTACACTGCTTTTGCAAGATAGCTACTTATTGTGTTAAAAAATGCTTTTAAATTATTTATATTTTTCTGTCCATGTATCACAGGATTAAAAATTTGTACTTTTTTAATTACGAATAAATTTGAGCCATTTTTTTGTTAATTACCCAATGGTAAAGGTTTGGAAATATAATAAAACAATCTTTTACTAAAGAAAGTTTAAACCCAGTGAAATAGCACTTAGATAAAACCTAGTTTTTAGCTTAGAGTACAAAGTTTCCGGTTCGTATAAATTTAACTTAAGATATTAAACAACAAGTCAGGTTACAATTTCGTTAAACAATATACCAACTTGGAAAACTGAATTTTACCAAGAAACAAAGATAAGTGAAGCCTATTTGAAGTTGCAATATTGCACGCAAATATTCGTTATACCTTGCAGTATAACGGTAGAATCTGCCTAAAGTTGTTTCTTAGGAATTCTTGAAATTTCTATGTTTAAGCATTTATAGTCAATAAAAATTATTCTTAGTCCAGGTGAAATCTCCGATATATTTTTAAATTCAATTAATCTATCTTTAGTCGTAATTCTGTAACCAATAGAGCCACCAATTTCGCATTTTAAAATAAAAACACATTATCTCATTTGATATTTCAAAGTTACCCCCCAAAAGAGGGTAAGCAAAAAAATGTCAAAATAACGTAGAATATGTCCACCCTGTACTTACTACGTCATCAAAATTTTATGAAAATATTTGAAACCTTTTTCGACATCACATTTTTACACTTTAAAATGTTTTTATTAGGTTTTCAAAACTAAGGAAAATCATTTGTTGATTGTCAATAAAACGTAAGGTAGGCATATTAAAAAAATAATTGCTAACAATCAACTTTGTTGTAATTTTATTAAATATTTATTACAAAAAATTAAACAATTTAATAAATACAGAATACATTTAATATCGTATTTTATTTAGGACATTAAATATTAATTCGTAAATACAAAAAAAAAAAATTTAATTTATCATTAAAAATATGAAACCATTTTAACAATCAAACAAAGCAAGACTAACAAAAAATTTTTGCAAACAAACAATTAATATATGCTTTATATTGTTGTGGAAAATTCATTTATTACAAAACATTTTTTGAGTTACTTGTCAGATATGCGATCGTCATAAATTAAAAAATATATATATTAGAATTTCTAATTTTTTTATTACAAAACTTTAATTTTAATTATTATTTTTTACATCTTTTAATTAATCTTATAGCTAAAAGTTGATAAGTTTTAATTTCCAAAGGGTTTTTGATGTTTAAGGCGAGCTTGTAAGGGTCTGTTGACTCTTTGCACTCTGTTAGTATGTAAGTAAATATTCTGAGATCTGGACCGAAGTGGGTGCTTCTTGTCTGGCAACCAGCCCAGCCCAGCCCACGCCATAACAACTTACTTGATATTTATTTAATGACAATTGCTTAGACCTTAAGATTTGCCATTCAAATTTTTTAATGGGGTTTTTTTCCGTTAAGAATAGATGTCAATAATACTAAAATTTTAGATTTCTATTGTCTTTATTTGGTAATTGTTACACAACGTTTCGGTAAGTGATGTATCTCCAACCGTTTTCAAGTAATAACTAAAAATACACTAAAAAAAATTCGACTTATGAATATCCCTTTTTTACCCAAGATTAACCGGCTTCGGGTTTTGCAAGGTTTTCCAGATATTTAAATTGATATAGGTTGCTAGATACATTTTGTTTGTTTACAATTATTACAGTTCCTTTTTTAAAAATTTTCTTACCTTTATGCGGGGTTGTTTTACCAAGCGTGTTCAAATCCCGTTAGTTTTATTTTTCCTATGTTTTAGTGTTCTTTAACTCTAACTTTAATGGTCTTTTCGTTTCCCCCGGATCCTTTACCAAATTCCGGGAATTTGGGGGATCAGTCATTATTTGAAACATTGTTATCTTCTCGTCTT
>JAHBCN010023732.1:0-12445 GCA_019359885.1 Listronotus oregonensis | reverse complement strand
GGTTTAAATTTACTTTTGATACGATTAATAATTTAATTTAATATACCGGCCTCATCAGCTATAATTAAATTTAAATTCAACCCCGCACAACAAATATTTTACCTTCACTTGAAACAAGCAAAAACGTGCTCTTTATCCAATTATCCACAGCTCATCTTGGCCGTAATCATCGCTAAAGACCGTTCGTGGAATGAAAAGATGGACTCCCACAATTTGGTTGTGGGAATCGGGCCTAATAACAGATGACCAAGGTTGTGCGTTACCGAAGAGCTTAAGTGGTGTGCAATGTTGCCAATACGTTATTTACAAAAATCTTGTTTTACAAAGTTAATTTAAAAAGTATTAGTTATAATTTGGTAACTATTTATTAAGTCATATTCCAAAGGTTTAAAGAAAATTTGTTACTCAAACTATAGTTTATACAGCAAACCTGCAAACTCACATCCCATTTATCAAAATCTATATCATGCTAAAGGGGCGCCTTTTCCTTGGGGGGGGTTGCCAAACCATCTCGGGGTGAAATTTTTTTGTATTTTTTTGACCACGGGAAAAAAATAGAAAATAATTTTAAGCAAAAATGCCATGCATATTTTTTGTAATTGTTGGGGAACAATACAAATCAGTTGCGGTTGGTTAAAGAAAAGCTGTTATTCATCAAACACAAAATTTAAGATTTTTAAAGGAAAATAACGCAAAATCTACGTATTTTTCGGGAAACGTAATAACTTTTTGAAGATTTACAAAGCCCTTTTTTTTTAAAAGCATGTATAGTTTGTCTAAAGTATACCGTGTTAGCTCTGCCTTCATTTATGGATTATACCTCCCGACAGCAATAAAACTGGGATGGGTTTGGTATTAAAGAACAGAACATTAGGACGGATTTTTAATAATATAAAGATTTATAATTTATTTTTATTTAGGTAAGTATAATTTTAAAAATTTAAATTAAAAAATTAAATATATGCAAAGTTTTAATAAATTTATAACTGCATTATCTATACATAATTACATTTTTAATCTAAATATCTAAATCTAATTCTGTTTACTATTAGAGTCATCATTGAGATTAATTACAATAGGATTTATGTTGTTTTGGATAGAAATGTAAAGTCCTCAATTTTTTTTTTAATATGCTGTAGTGAATTTTTCCAGTTCTCAACTGTATGTTAGTAATTACATTTTTTATCAAATTTATAACACTGGAACTTAAAGTAGGTTTTAACATTTTCTGCTCTGTCTTTGATTTTACTTGGTTCCACAAATGCTCTATGGGGTTAAACATACAGTGATGGAGGAAGCCGTAAGACTTATGCCCAGCCTGTTCAGCCAAATTATCACATACATATTGTTTTTAAATTGCATATGAATTTAGGACTTCCAAAAGATGCTTTTTTTTTTTATGAATTAAAATAAATATCTTTTCAACAAATTTTTCCCTGGATTTCTTTTTTTTGAATTTGATAAAGCTGGTGCTTTGTGTAGCAGATGGCTGCTGGTAGCTTGCGTTATCCATGACAATAACACTGTTGTTTGGAATATTTTTTAAAAGATAATTTTGAAACCAGTTTTCAAAAAGTTCTGCACTTGTATCCTCATGATAATCCAAGCTAGAATCCCTAATATTCTTTGCAGACAACAGCAAGCAGTTGATTCAAGACTGGAATCAACCCATCCATTGAATACTGCGCCGTGTGTATCGAACTATGTTTCATCAAGATAAATTATGGATCTGTTTTCTAACCTATATCTTTTAATTTCTTGAAGGTAATTAAATCTCCAAGTGCGTAATCTGTGCGATTCCATTACTACTTGTCTTTTGTCTATTTTGCGGTATTTGAATCCAATTTTACAAACAACTCTATGGAGGGTGGCACGGCTAATATTTTTGGTTTCGTCTTCGCCTAGCTTCTTTTTCAGTTTATCCAAGGTAGGAATAACTCCGCTTTCATAAAGACAATATATTAGGTCCTGATGACTATTGTCTATACGGTGAGATAGAAAATCACTACGTTTTATTCTTTTGTTCAATTCTTCACTAATAATAATATCCCTTATCGATGATATTGGAGTTTTTGTAAGTAGACAGGTTTCTTTTAAAGCTTCTTGTTTAATTAGACCTCTACTGATTAAAGTTTCATACACATTTTTCACAACCTGTTTTGCATCTAATGACAAATGATTTCGACGCGACATAGTTATATTCTCGTAAAACAACTCTTTCGAAACGCACAGTAAAAATGGTTATTCAACACCGCCACTAAAATATTAGCCAAAATATTTATATGCCTAATGGTTAATACTCAAGAAATACCTGGCTCACCCCTTGCCCTTATGAACAAATGGGTTTACCCAATAACAATAGGTAATAAAATCGTTAAAGGTTTATTGGGGTATGGTCCGTCAAAAGCCATAACGATATACTTTGAGACAGACTATATCATAAAAGTTAAGTGAGTTATTATTAAAAATAAGGTTAAAACAAATTTTTCTGGGTGCATAAATCTTAATCAAAATGAGTCTTGGCCCCTTATCAATTCTCTTTATCTACGTATCATAAATACATTCTAAAATTTTAATTAATTTAAATTGCTTAATTAAAAAAAAAATGGAGCTGCAAGTGAAAATAAAATTTCAGAATTTTAATAAAAAATGACCTTTTCTTGAAAATAACTCCAAAACTAACAATAAGGGAGATACGTAAAAATTACTAAGGTATCAAATTGTAGCTTTTTGAATATCAAATATTTTGCATTTTTTAAATTTACTGTATAACTGAAAAAAAAAATAAAATAACTGAATATAAACGTTCAAAACGCGTCTGTATGGACAAGCACTACCTTGTTTAAGCCCTTTAAACTTACTTCTTTAAAAAAGTTAGGGTTTTTAAATATAAGAACTTATAACTCTTAAAAAAACCAATAAAATGGTTTTTTAATAAACTTTTTATCACAAAAAATGAAGAAGTTTTGCTTAAAAAAACATTTATTTGGAGCATTCTAAAAGCGATTCAAGGCATTTTTTTAAAACTACCCGTGGTTTTTGTTACCTTTTTTGCATTGTGATATTGTAAATGGTGGATTTTTAAGGATTTAAAAATTACAAAATTAAATTAGTAAAACTTATGAGTAGTCAAATTTTTAAATTATAACTCTGTGACAATATGTTAATTTTTTTATTAAATCATAATAAGGGTTTATTTTTATGGATTGAAATATATTAAATAATGTTTCAAACAATTAAATACTTATTTTTTAATTTATATGAGCCTAATTTTATGTGACTTAAGCTTTTATATGATATTTTTAAGACAACTTCTAGAATGTTATAATAAAGGTTTATTCAAGTCTACAGATTATTATCCCTTATTCCGAGTTTGACCCTTATTTTGCTTAAGTTCCTGAACTATGCACTTTCCGGTCATGCTTATAAAAAAAGTTTAAACAAAGTTTGTACTGACCTTTATGCACCACAATTTTTATAATTAATGTGAATATTATTAAAACCATAGGAAGTGAGCATCCGCAAAAAATAACATTTTATTACCTTTGACCTTAAATATCTTAAGACGCGGACCCGAGTTTTTATGGGATTTCGGAGACAGCTTCTAGAATGCCTAGAACAACAGTCAGTAAAAAACTTGCAAAATCAAAGAAATGTGGAAAAAAAAATTGTAGACAGAATTGATCTAATTTTAAATCTCAGTATTTTAAGAGGGCAACATTTTTGGATAGAAACTAGTCCCCTATTTTACAAAAGTATTTTTGTTGGAATCTCCTCTCTTTTTTCTGAGTTAACTAAATGGAAAAAAAATGGAAGGCGGGATTTCATGACTGTTGATTTTCGGGGTAATATCCCGGTTCCATGGTGTAATGGTTAGCCCTCTGGACTCTGAATCAGTGAATCAAGCAGGTTTTTTTGGAAATCTTTATCCTGCGAAACTAAAAAACAACAAATTCAATATAAATCAACCACAAAACATAAATCCTTAAACAATCTGTAATAGACAATTAAATAGCTCTTAAGGTCACTACCGGGAAGAGACTGAACCTGTACAAATTAGGAACAACTTGGACTACCACTGGGCTCCGTCGTGCCCCGATCTTACTGGCCGGCATTCTCTCCCCCAAAACCTGAAAAAGTACAAGGGGGAGTGCAAAGAATACATTTATGTATTATATGTAGTTTTTAAGTTGTCATGTAGATATATTTTTTAAAATGAATAAAGCTCTATTGTATGGTATGGTATGGTATGGACTCTGAATCCAGCGATCCGAGTTCAAATCTCGGTGGAACCTTGTTTTTTCTTATACTATTGCCTGTAATATTTTGTTGTTAATATTGTTATTTGCATATTTAAATTAAAACTATGCATTTCTGCATATGGTAAGGTTCCATGGTGTAATGGTTAGCACTCTGGACTTTGAATCCAAATATTTGGTAAGATTATTTTCTGAGCTAAATAAACATTTTATTTTAATACAACATTTTTTTTATTAAAACAATAAGAACAATAATTAATAAGAACAATATAACTTTCAAGCTAGGAAAGGTAATTACTTTAAACTCATTTTAAATTACAATTAATATAAAAATTACAATTATTGTAGGTTACAGGTTTTGTTTTGAAAAGTAAAGGGCACCATTCTCTATGTTGCTGTGAGGAGTGTCAAACGATTGATGGTGTTGGCTCGAAGAAGTGTCTATTTTCTGTCTTTTCACGGGAGCTTTAAAGCTTGTAGATGGTACATTATTTTAGACGGTTCTTAAGGCAGTGATGATATTTGAATGATGTTGACTCTCCATCTGTAGATACGGATAGGCGCAGCTTTAGAATGCCCTGTGATTTTGATGAGTTGCTACTCGCCTACACCGGCCTTTGCCAGATTAGTAACAGCAGTTGATCGCATAAAATGGTTAGATATTTTAACTTCTGTCGTGTTCATACCTGTTTTTTGGGCTGTATCTTTTGTCCATTTTGACAGTTCATTTCTTCCAACAGGAATGTTTTAAAACCATCCAGTGCTACGATTGGATTGCCATGCTGATTTTGGTGTCAAAAACAATCTATTTCTTGTTATTTTAGACGTTCGTTTGTTTAACAGAGATTTGTACAAACGTACCGGACAAAACTAAGGGTTTTTTAAATTAGGAACAAGCCACTTGCTATCGCACAGATTTTTTGCACCACCTTGTGCAGCTTTGCTGAAGACTGTGTTATACTCGATCTTTTCTGAAACAACGGATACATAATTTGACTTAAATGTCAAAACATATTTTGTAGTGTGATTTTAAAGTAAATGTATGTAACTTTTATTTTTTTTTGGAAAAGCAAAAGGAATTTTAGTGGTTATATATAGTAGCAAATTTCGGATGCTAAAAAAATGGCAAAACTTGATTTATACAAGGTATTGCAAAAAATACATTAAAAATTGCGAAAACAGAGTTTACGTCAAGATAAAAAGTATGCGCACATATTTTGTTTTGATATAAGCGTTTTTTCTGCCAAGTTACAATAAACATTTACAGATTTTGTTGCAAAATTAAAAATCAATATCTTACCTGTTTTGATTCCATAATTATCAATTTCTTCTTTAAAATGTTCTGTTAAGTAATAAGCCGCTTCTCCGCCCCTCCAAGCAAGCTCAACTGCTGTAATAAAGTAAAATTTACGCTGCAACCCGGTTGGGGTTGTCTCATCCCATAAGGACACCATCTTGTAGTAGTCGTCCATATTTAAAGAAGCTGAACTTGCTTTCCTTTTTTCTTCATGTTCTTGGAGACTTCTCCTTTTCGCATTTCGAGCGTCTCTAGCTGGCTTAAAGGTAATGTCGTGGAATGGGTCGAACACGATATTAAATTCTTGAAAATATTTTCCTGCAGTTTTTTGGCAACGATATTCCTCATTACTTTGACACACAGTTTTTTGTAGTCTTCCCCATTAGCTTTACGCATGTTGCATGCCCAGTCCTTGAGGATTAAATTTAGCTCGCCTGTAGTTGTTGTCTGGAGTAATTGGTAATTTTTTGCTTGGCAAAATTCCATAAATTGCTTCCAGATCGATGTGTGAGTTTCCTGAGTATTTAGTGGAACACTATTTTCAACAGCCGCATTAATTTTACTTTCGGAAACATTTCCAAACCGCTTTATTTTGAGTTTCAGTTGAAAAATTAATAAATCCGTAAGCGTCGTTTGTGATCTTTGTTTTTGGTAACGGTACATAGTAGGGATGCGACTTCGAAGCCAAACATCGATGTTAAACATCGATAGCAACATCGAAACCTGACCATCGATGGTAACGATATATCGAACATACAACATCGATTTTTTTTAAATCGATGGTAGATCAATGGTTGTTCATGGTCTATTCAAAAAATTTTCCCCAAAAAAAAAAAGACCCGCGAACTATGAACTTGCGGGGGGCTCGGCTCAATTAAGAAAATTCATTTTGGGGGTGGCTACTTTTTTTTTAAAAAAATAAATTGTTTTTTTAAAAAAAAAACAAAAATTTTTTTAATTTTTCAAAAAAAACAATAAATGGAGAAAAAATTGGGGATAAAAAAGTGCGGTTTTCCTTGGTTTTAAAGTATTTTTTTTTGATTTTTTAAAAAAATTTTGAATTTTTAAATTTTTAATTTTTTTAAAAAATGGGAAAATTTTGGGTTTTCCAAACCCCAAAAAAAAAACCCAAAAAAATTTTTAAAACCAAAATTAGAAAACAATTTTTTTTTTTAAAAAACGTTTTTCCAAAGGACCCCTGTGAAAACTCCCAAAACCACGGAGACCAAAAATAAACCCAAAACAAAAAAAATAAATTTTTTTTTTTACCTTCCAAAAATTTCAGTTTTTTTTTTTTTTTCCGAAAAAAATTTTTTAATTTTTTTTTCCGGAAAAAAAAAAGGCGGTTTAAGGGGGGCAATAAACCGGGGTTTTTAAAAACAATGGATAAAAAAAGAAATTAAAAAAAAATGGAGTTTTTTGGGGTAAAAAAATTGGATATTCAAAATTTTTTTTTCAAAAAAAACCCGGGCCCTTTTGGGGAAAAAAAAAAAAAAAAATTTTTTTTTTCCAATTTTTCTCCTTCCAATTTTTTTTTTTTTTTTGTTTCAAAAAAATTTTTTTAAAATTTTTTGATTAATTTTTAAAAAAGTTTTTTTTTTTTTCACGAAAAAAAAATATGAATTTTAAACAAATTTGAAAAAAATTTACCTGTCTTTAAAAAAAATTTAACTTCCAACAACCCCCCAAGAATTTTTTTGTCGGTAAGTAGGTACTTTAATTTAAGAAAATGTGTTGGCAAATATGGGACAGTCCCGTGATCGTCACCGTCAAAAAATATGATAAAGCGTAACGAATAATAGAAAACCGTAGATATTTTTAACAAAAATATGGTATCTGTCGAAAATATATTTAATGTCCGAATGGTATATTATTTGACAAATAATAATATTTTGTCAAAGTCAGTTAAATACGAAATATTACCCTAGGGCGTTATTAAAAAAAATAACGCCCTAGGGCCTACAAATTTACCAATAAATAAACAATAAATTATCTTCATTTAAGCATTTATTACGAAAATACAAACATACTTACACAATATACTTATTATTCGCGAGTCGACCTTCCAAGTTGCTTTTGGAACTGTTGAGAGAAATCAACTTTTCATTTATCTTCTTATGAACTATTATTTTTTTACGTAACATTGAAAACTTTGTCCAAAGGAATTTGGAGAAAATGACTCTGACAAATCTTGAAAATAAGCCATCAAAACGGTTTCGTCCACACGGTCCACGCAGTGTTTTCCCTCAGCCAGGCCTCAAAATGGAAATAGCTTTCTCGTAAATCCGCCTAGTTTTTTTTGGCACAAGCCCATGCTCAGCTTTAGCAGCTTTCACTAAAAAAATCTTGGGGGGGATGGGTATTTTCCACTACTTCGAAAATTTTTATGCCTCAATCGCAAAATTATTTTTTATGTGCTGTCCTATTGACAAATAACTTACAACCATGGTTACCACAATTACGTTTCGACAATTTTTTCTCTGGTAAATGCTAGTACTTGATTTGGTTTAAACAAATACATTCAAAATTCATTCAAATGTTTCTCATATAAAGAATATTTAGTCGGACATTAAACGTTGAAGGCACCACGGGTATTAAGGATAATAACGCTTTCGGTCAAAGTATATCCCTCGGGCCAAAGGCCCTCGGGAAACACACCATCGACCTCAAGCGTTATTATTCTTATAATACCCTTAATACCTTAATAACTATTTTTTTAAAAATCTTTTTAAAGATAATACATCTGTCGAAAACTTTCCCATTGTCAAAACGTTTTACTTATTATGGGAGCAATTAATTTATTGCTTTTTTCTCCAGATTAATAAGTTAAAGATACATTTTTGGACTTACTTTTAAATTTTTAAACCAGCAGTGTTAGTGTTAAACCTAAAGCTTTACTGACTTCAAAAAAGTAATACATTTACATTAAACAAACACTAAAGAATACGAAAAATATCAAATAAGGCGCTCCAGAATGCCTGATTTAAAGCTATGAACATAGTAAATTAGAAAACATTCCTTAAGTAAAGATGTTTTCTGTTCGGTTTTATGAAAGTCTTATAAAAAAAAATCAAGTAATTTTCTTTTAGCTAAACGCCTGCAAATCCTATCAAAATTTACTAAAGATTGTTTCGAGGTCCTGATTTTCAAACCAATAATCAGGTTTTGTAAACTTTCTTACAAATTTGGTCTTGCAAATTAATAGTACTAACATAAACGGTTAGACGTGGCATTCACGATGCCGGATTTGGACTAATAGAGATTTCTAAACCTAATATACGATCCCGGAATGAAATAAAATAATTGTCGATGGTTATAATTTATGCTATTTAAGTCAGTCATGTTTAATGTTTGCCTTATTTTTAATAGAATTTATTTACATAACTAGGGTAATCCGCTTGACAACACTTCGACATATTGAAGTATGTAAGTTATGCAGATTTAGGTGCGTAAGTTTAGAAATTAGAATTATTGCAGACACTTCTGGAGTTTCCAAAAACAAAATATAAAAGTTTAATACTATTGTAAGAAAAATAGGCAGCAGAACCAGCCCCTAATTAATTTATCAAATATTTTGCTAGCACTTAAGAGTTTGAGGAATTCCCCAGTATTAAACACAGGTACACGGTGGCGTTGCGATATTTATAATTTCGTTTTTATCAATGCTTTAAAGTGAAATAGAGAAAAGTTGGCCAGGGGGTATTAATACGGAACAAAGCAAGGCGCGGTTTACTGTCTGGCCCCTGTTCGATTCGAAGGCGAGTCGGAGCCCCTGAGGTGAATCATGCTGAGTCTCGTAGGGATCTAAACCGCGCAGATCTCACCATGACTTATCAAATTTACAGGAACCAGTGAATTAAAACAACCTTATTGTGAAAAAATTGACATAATGTGAATTTTTTGTTCTTGGGTAATCTTGAGATATAAAATTAAAGGACAGTTGAAATTGCTACTTCATAGTTTTTCTGTTGTGTATAATGACTTATGGGTATGTGAATAAATAATGGTAATGTAAATATATTTTTTTACTCCTATATTAGTAAGAACCTAATTACACACCGTCTACTTTATCAGTAAATCTCTAATTACAAACACTATACTGTAAGAACCAAACTGTGCGTAAGGGCAGTTACGTAATATATATATATATATATATATATATATATATATATATATATATATATATATATATATATATATATATATATATATATATATATATATATATATATATATATATATATTTTAAAATATAAATTTAAATATTACCGCAGCCAAACCCTTGGGGACTTTCAATAGATTTTACGTAAAGCTGGCTATGAAACAAATAGCACCCCTTGACAACGTAAATGTTTGTATTACCAGAGACGATTTTTGACGTTAAAATTTTTAATCTGGAAATTATTTTTGGTTATATTAGTAAAATATGAGTGACTCCGATACTGAGATTATGGCAACGCCACCAGAAATTGCATTGCAAGCGTTCTGCAACTAACAATTTATTGCCAGAAAAATCCAGGGAGAGGTATGAAAAAGTATATCAAAAATTTATGGACTGGTGTACCGATAACTATGTGAGTACCTACTCAGAAAATGTTTTATTAGCATATTTCGATAATTTAACAAAAACCTTTAAACCTTCTTTACTTTGGGCTATTTATTCTATGCTACGCACTAATTTAAATATAAAACACAACATCAACATTGAAAATTATCATAAATTACGAGCCTATTTAAAGAGAAAATCAGATGGCTACAAGAGTAAAAAATCCAAGACACTCACCGCAGCCGATATAAACAAATTTTTAAATGAAGCACCGGATCAGGATTTTTTGTTTATAAAAGTAGTTTTAATTATTGGAATTTCTGGAGCTTGTAGAAAGCAAGAGTTAAAGAATATAAAAACAACCGATATTGAAGACACTGGAAACACACTTATTATAAGGATTCCTGATACAAAAACGAAAATACCACGTTCCTTTATAATTTCCGGAAAATTTTATGGTATATGTAAAAAATATATAGAAATTCGAAAATTAATTGAAGACACACATATTCAACAATTTTTCTTAAACTTCCAAAAAGGCAAAATAACACGACAAGTAGTTGGCATTAATAAGTTAGGAGCAGTGCCAAAAAATATTGCAGAGTATTTGAAACTACCCAATGCTGCCTTATACACAGGACACTGTTTCCGAAGAACTTCTGCTACAATTTTAATCGACGCCGGGGGTGACCTAATGGTGTTAAAGAGACATGGTGGATGGAAATCTTCTACTGTGGCGGAAAGCTATGTGGACGAATCTATTTTAAACAAAACAATAACTTCTAACAGAATCTTACAGTCTGTTGAAAACAATTTACCAACCACATCCACATTACTTCCAGACCAGGAAGAAACAACACAATATATTCCAACACATCCTATGACAATGAACACCAACGTAATGGAAAAATCAGTTGCTCCCATTATAATAAAAAATTGTCAAAATTTTACCATTAATTTTAACATCAAATAGTTTTATATTTTTTATTTCCTTATTGTAAATCATTACATTTTTCAATACAATTTTTTTGTTTTTTCTTTTAAAATAAAGTTACTTAAAGTTTACATAATCTTCTGCTTTTATTTATAAAAAAACTAAACATAAAGTCGTAGAAAAAGTATAGTACACAACTCGAGTGGTAAGCCCATTACACACTCTTTCGAATTACGTAATTTTCGAAATCGTGTGTAATGGGCTTCTTACCACTCTCGGTATGTAATATACTATTTTCTACTCCTATATTAGTAAGAACCTAATTACACACCGTCTACTTTATCAGTAAATCTCTAATTGCAAACACTATACTGTAAGAAGCCAAACTGTGCGTAAGGGCAGTTACGTAATATATATATTACGTAACAGTTCCACAATCGCATTAGCCGCGAGCCCCCAAAATCTTGAAAACTTTCAATAGATTTTACGTAAAGCTGGCTATGAAACAAATAGCATCGCCTTGACAACGCAAATGTTTGTATTATTATTTGTATTGTTACTTAAAGTTTACATAATCTTCTGCTTTTATTTATAAAAAAACTAAACATAAAGTCGTAGAAAAAGTATAGTACACAACTCGAGTGGTAAGCCCATTACACACTCTTGATACGGTACTCGCTCACGCTCGTACCGTAATTTTCGAAATCGTGTAATGGGCTTCTTACACTCTCGGTATGTAATATACTATTCTTTATATAAGGCATTGTACCTATGCAAATATAGAGAACAACTAACGCATCAATAAAATTTTAAAAGTGGGTGGTCTAGCTCTAGTTTTTAAAAATATTTTTACCTCCCGCTTTCCGTTAAATTGAAACATAGGTAGTTAAGTAATACTAATACGATTATAGTGTTAGATTATTATTTTTTACAATAAAATAATTATTTTTTTATCCTTACTCCTTTAACGGCAAAATAATCAAGACTATAAAATTTGCATATTACATAGTTTAACTGTGTATTGTCTAAAAATTATATTTTTTATTTATTTTTTTTTTGGTTAATCTTTACAATTTTAAGCTGTAAATATTTAATTTTTGTGACTTTGCTTTATAAGCCAAAGTAGGTAGTAAGAACCTAAAATTCAAAACAAATGTTTTAAATCATCATTTTTTTAGAAGGTGCAATATTATCCGTTATACTTACTTACATACCTCATTGAAAAAAAAAAAAAAATGGGTAATAATAATATTTTGTTTTTTTGATAAAATTTAAATTAATGTTAATGATGTTTAAAATACCCTCTTTATCTGTTTTTAGGTACAAGGAAAAACAGATTCTACATGAAAATCTAAAGGATTTTGTAAAGGCATTACGGCACAATAATTTTTTGGGTTAAAGAGGTGAGA
>JAHBCN010023731.1:0-12423 GCA_019359885.1 Listronotus oregonensis | reverse complement strand
CGATTCCATCAGGCAGTACCCAAAGAAGTTTTTTTCTGAAGCACAGCTTTCTAGTATTCCTGATTCAAAAAAAAAATTAAATATTAAAAATTCTGTGTTTTTCTTTTGATTGACAGTCACAAAAAAAAAGTGGGGTATATTTTTCTGAAATTTATTTTTCATAGTAATTTTGCTTCCCGATCACGAATACGGGGTCAGAATTCCGCCATCCGTCACTATTTTTTTAACCTTAAAAGACTGCTAAAAAAGAGTGAAAATTAATAAAAATTAACTAGGAAAAACTGTAACTTTTTTACATTCAACTTTACATTTTTTTATGTAAAAATACCTGCTGAATCCAAATCCACTACCAGAATTAAGGTAACACCTGTACTGTTTTTTTCTTACCCTAAAAAACGGACTAGAAATCACTATTTTAAAATTTTGGCGGATCTTACTACATTTCGTAGGGGGAGTCAGATTCTTAAAATTTAAGATGGCAGATTTGTTTTTTAAGATGGCGAAAAATTTTCGAAAACTAAGTATTTAAGCCAAATTTTGTATAAGATGGTTGCTGATTCCAAATCTGAAGTCACATTTATTACATTTATGATGGCTGATCCAATATAATTGGATAAAATAAGCAATAACAACAGATTAATGACAAATTTGATATATATGGTTTACAAATTTAAAGTCCCTTTAAGTATTTAAAATTCGAGAAGACGGGCCCAACATGCTGAACAAATTAGCCAATAACACTTTTAAAAATGAAGATAATAAAACCAAAATCAGTTTTTAGTTTTTTCCATAGTGGGTTTTTGGATCGTTTATTATGTTTCTGAAATTTATTATATTATATTCGCATATGTAAAAATTTGTCTTCAATCTGTTTTTGCTTATTTTATGCACCATATTGAATCCGCCATTATGAATGTTTTAAATTTGACTTCAGATTCAGAATCAGCAACCTCAAAAACCATCCTATACGATATTTGGCTTAAATCCGTTGTTTTTCGAAAAATGTATTCGCCATTTTTAAAAACACAACCGCCATCTTGAATTTTCAGAATCTGACTTCAGATTTGTAATCAGCGACCGAAAAAACCCCTCGAAATTTTGACAAGATCCGCCAAGATTTGAAAATAGTGATTTCTAGTCCGTTTTTTAAGGATAGAAAACACAACAAGTACTATACCTTAATTCTGTCTTGAATTTGGATTCAGCAGGTTCTTTTTCATAAAAATGTAAAGTTGGATGTAAAAAATTCCAGTTTTTCCTTTTTAATTTTCAATAATTTTTCTGTTTTTTAGCATTTTTTTGAGCTTAGAAAAAATGGTGGTGTGATGGCGGAATCGGGACTCTGGATTCGGTGATCAGGAGGCAAAATTACTACGGAAAACCTATGTCTTATGAAAAGTATACCCAACTATATATAAGTTATATAATATAAGTTTTGTTGATTACTTAAAAATAAAAAATGCTATAAATTTACACAAAGTAGATCGCAAACAATAAAGGACTAGAAAGATTTTTATGATCCTAGCAAGATCTTTACCAAAACCCGTTTTTATACCACAGCAGAATGCTGCTCACTATGTTCATGTGTCACACAATTTGTCAAAATCAAATACTTTTTGTCCAATTTTTATACTATTTGGTTTCTCACTATGTTTTTTGTATTATCACTCTAAAAAAATCTGTTAACAAATTGCAATAAGAGCTAGAATTGCTTCGTACACACAGACTCACACACTTAACGCACGCACTCGTCATCTTGTGACCTAATAGTGTTCCCAGCATTTAGTGAAACCGGGTATACCAGAAAAAGGCAGGGAATTGGAACTTGGTCAGGAAAATGTCTGGGAATAGCCCAAAATTGGGAAAATGTTAGGAAATTCGTGTAACAAACTTATTTTTTTTAAATAACCTATTTAAATTTTTAATAACATATCTTTACACATTTAATTTTTAAATATGCAGTGTATGTGACGAGAGTAAAATTTTATGTATAGGTCACGATATAAATACTAAACTGCCAACCGGATGCCAAATATCCAATGCTTAGCCCAAAAATGCCATTTCTCGACTGGTTGCAGCAAATTTCAAACCTTAAAAGTTTATTTACAGATGTAACTAAAATTATTCTGTGGCTTTTAAAGTGGACATCTCACAAGAATATTATAAAAAATGAAGTTCGTTACTTTTTAAATCCTATTTTTTGTTTTTAATAAACATATCAATACCTTTAAGCAACATTTATTATTTTAGAGTAGGCAATTTAAAAATATGTTCTCGTAAATACTATAACTTTTAAAAACATATGTTTAGTTTACAAAAAGGTATGGAGTTAGGGTTGTTTAATTTCATTTATTCAAATGAATTACCTTAGTTTTTTCCTATTTCAAATACCATTGTAATTTTTGAAAATTTAGTGGTCCGGAAAGATCTATTTTCGTTTGAAAATTACAACTGGATAAAAAAAATATCACTTTTGTTCAAAAATCATAGTTAGATACGCAATTGGTAATGGGAAGAATTTCTTGCATTTTGTATTAAAAAATTCCTCCAGCTTATTTAGGATTCTGCGATCCTTTTAAGTTTTTCTATTAAAGGCGACAGAATTCTTCGCAAAGTTTAGTTACAATTTGAACACCGTGCTGTTCATTTGAAGACAGTGAAAGAACAGGGTGGCCGGTCAGAAAATCCTAGAAAGATATATCCCATACAAAAAAATTCCATGACAAAACATTATAAAATATCCCATAAAAAATCCTATGGCAAAAACTTACTAATACAAAAATATCCTTATCTTATCTACCAAATGTGTAGACATGGCTTCGACACTATATTCATTGTAAATATATTCTGTTTGTTGTGTAGGTTAGCTGTGGTTAGTTTTGGTTAGTTGTGGGTTGGTATTAGTAAGTTTTTGCCATAGGATTTTTTATGGGAAATTTTTTATGAGATGTTTTTGTCATGGAATTTTTTGTATGGGATATTTTGGCATGGGATATTAATGATCGGGATATATTGACTGGGATTTTCTGATCGGATTCAAAGAAAAGCAATAGTTAATTACGTTCCATTGTTAAACTGATTGATAATACAAAGATGAAAAAGACGAATCCTGGTTTATTTAATGTGTTAGCCGGATCTCATGCATCCGATTTGACGATCGATCCCGAAAGTATTTTGATTGGTCAGAACATTGTGGCGCCACATATTCTGACCAATCAAAATACTTTCGGAGATCGGATCGTCGGAAATCGGATGCATGAGACTCCGGCTTTATAGTTTGTCTCAAAGTATTCCGTGTTAGCTTTTGCCTTCATTTATGGATTATACCTGCCTACAACAATAAAACTGCGGATCAGTAGGTATTAAAGGACAGAACATTAGGGACGGACTTAAATAATATAAAGATTTATAATTTATTGTTTATTTAGGTAGGTATAATCTTAAAATTACATTAAGAAATTAAATCTATGCAAAGTTTTAATAAATTTATAACTATATTATCTATACATAATTACATTTTTAATCTAAATATCTAAATCTAATTCTGTTTCACTATCAGAGTCATCATTGAGATTAATTACAATAGGATTTATGTTGTTTTGCATAAAAATGTAAGAGTCTTCAATTTTTATAATGTGCTGTACTGAATTTTTCCAGCTCTCAACTGGTATGTTAGTAATTACATCTTTTATCGTGTATCGAACCATGTTTTAACAAGGTAAATTATGAATCTGTTTTCTAACCTATATCTTTTAATTTCTTAAAGACAATTAAATCGATGTGCGATTCCATTAATACTTGTCTTTTGTCTATTTTGCGGTATTTAAATCCCATTTTACAAACAACTCTATGGCTAATATTTATATTGGTTTCGTCTTCGTCTAGCTTCTTTTTCAGTTTATCAAAGGTAGGAACAACTCCGCTTTCATAAAGACAATATATTTTTCTTCTTATTAGGTCCTGATCACTATTGTCTATATGGTGAGATTGAAATTCACTACGTTTTTTTCATTTTTTTTTCAATTCTTCACTAATAATAATATCCCCTATCGATGATATTGGAGTTTTGTAAGTAGACAGGTTTTTTTTTAAAGCTTCTTGTTTAATTAGTCCTCTACGGATTCATACACATTTTTCACCATCTGTTTTGCATCTAATGACAAATGATTTCGACGCGACATAGTTATATCCTCGTAAAAAAACTTTTTCGAAACGCACATTAAAAACGGTTATTCAACATATTAGCCCAAATATTTATATACCCAATGGTCAATACTCAAGAAATACCTGGCCCACCCCTGCCATTATAAAATAATGGGTTTCCCAATAACAATAGGTAATAAAATCGTTAAAGGTTTATTGGGGTATTGTCCGTCAAAAGCCATAGCGATATACTTTGAGACAGACTATACGGAACAATACTACAAGAATAGAAAAACAATAATTGGCGCCCTTAACACATTTCATATATAAAGTATAGCCATAAATATTGAATAATTAATTATATAACTCATATTTTAGGAACCCTAGAAGTACCTGAAGAAATTCTTAAAACAGTTCGTCTATCTTTAACTTGCAGAGAATCGCCAGAACCAGATATGAGTGAAAGTTTCAGTTTTAATCTATGGACTCCAAGGAGGGGTTGAGCACGTGTGGAAGTGATAGAAAAAATACACCACTTTTCACAGCACGACAAAATATTAAATATTGATGACCTTATTCCTTTTCATGAGTTAAATACGCCGGTGTCTCTACAACCAGTCCATGAAACTCCATACCTGATTGGACCTAGCAGAGATCAGTTGAAATTAACTATAGTTATAGCGCCTATAAAGTAATATATCTATTCTGTTTTATATTGTGTTAATTCTGAACATTTAGACCTATGTCGTTAATACAAAAAAACCCAAACCTTTAAAGGACCAACCTTGGTTTTCTAAATCCTGTGACAACGGCAGACTTTTAAAAATCCAAGCTCACAACAGGTTTCTTCAAAATCCTAGTCCTAAAAATCTGCAGACTAGCATCAAATCAAGAATTTAATATAATCAAACTTCCTTATAAGCCAAGGACTGTTTTGATAATCGCATAAAAGATATAGTCCTCTCTATAATTTTTTTCTATTTATCAACATGACATACATTGTCTAAATGATTTTTTAACACACAGTAAGACACAAGAACCCACTATTCGTTTTACTTTAGAAAAAGAACCAAACTCACAACTTCATTTTCTTGATATTCTAATGAAAAAAAAAAAGATGTAAATAATTTTGAAATTAAAACGAAAATTTACAGAAAACCTACAAACAGATACTTAAATTTTAACTCTAATCATAGTCCAGTAACTGAAGACCTGAAAGTACCTAAAGCTGTAAATGAATCCGTACAGTTTTCATTTGTGGCGTAATATTCGTAGGTCGTCGCGGATGCTTTCGAGCGAGAAAATGTTTACCACGATTCCGACGTGGGAACCCTCTAACAATGGCTCCTCAAAGTCTCAAAAATGAGTTTCCCGCGAATATCTGCCAAAATATGCGAATTAGAGAATTTTTGTTTAAACAAAAAATGAATATCACCTCAAATTCTACAAAAATGGTCCTTACTATTTTTTTCGCAGCACCAATATTTTTCGCAAAAACGGCCACACTGGATAGATGTGGTAGTTTCTTACCGCGAGTCACTGGTGTAATGAATTTCCCTGATTTTTGAAAAAATATTGAACTTTAATAAAAAAAAATACATTTAGAAACTAGACACTCTAAGCTTTCAAATGATGTGCATTGAAAAGCATTTCAATAGATGATGAGTTTTTGATTCGTGTTTATTCTAGGTTTTTGTAGAACTCTGGAAACGGCTAAAAAATGCAGATGGGCAAAACAATTTTTTATCAAAATGCAAGAAAGATGGTGAAGGAAATTTTCTGGGATCATTGAACACTTGCTAAGGTCTCATTATAAAAAGAAATGTTAATAACAAACCATTTCTTCAAAAAATATCAATAAATTAATGAGATACTCTCAAAATATTGTAAAAAAACTTTGACCGCTTTTTTTTAATATTCTAAATAAAGGGGAAGGCCCCAAACTCATATGAAAATAGGTACGGGTTTTCCCCTTTTTTGATGAATTTTGAATGATGAAAAAATGTACAATTTGGAGTAAAATTGTTCCCGCAAAGGGTGAACCATGAAAAAGGGGGTATTCTAGCGGTAGAGGGCGTAAATGGGGGGATTTGGGTCCCGTTCCCCCAAAAAAATAAATTTTTAAAAAAAATTATAATGAGACCTTTTTCTAGATTACAAGGCGATTCCTTTTTTGCCCAAAAAAAAAATTTCTCAAATTTGCATATTTTGGCAGATTTGGAGAAACCCATTTTTTGGGATTTAAAGGGGGCCTTTTTAACCCTTTTCCCTTGTTAATGTTGAAAAATTTTTTTTCGCTCAAAGCATCCGCAAGACCAAAATTTGGGGCCCCCAAGGGAAAATTAAAAAGATTTATTTACAGCTTTGTCCCTTCTTTACTGGTTTTATCACCCAATAAGGGAAAAAAAAGGAGTTAAAAAATTTTTTTGATAAATTAAAATAATTTGTTCTGATCAAAACAGAAAAACGATGTAAATATTTTATCTACGACTTGCAAGATAAGTGATTATTATGTAATTTTTTAAAATATTTGGTTTTATAATAAGTTTTATTACCCCTGGGGGTTGCTGCACCGGGGGCGAGAAAAGGAACCGAGCAAGAAGGTTCTGCCCCAAAATTTTTTTTTCGCAATTTTTTTTTTGACTTGGGTTTTCAATAAAACCCTTTAGCCATGTTTTGGGTTTGTTTCTCCATCCACCAGGGGTTTTGGCGTCAATAGGTCTGCTCCCGAATCTCCAACGGATGTGGATGAACGACGAAAACAGTGTCCGGTATATAATTCTGGTTGTGGAAAATTTTAAAAAAGGTAGTAAACTTTCGGCATGTTGCCAAACGTATTGATACCAACGACCCCCCCATGCAAATCCTTTTTTCTGTAATTTAAAAAAAAATCTCGTGTGATACGTATGTTGAATGAGCTTTGTTTTTCGGATAATTTGAACCATGTCAGCCTTAAAATCCTCCAGATGTCAGAAAAATTCTGGGGAAATTTTTCATTGTCTTTGGAATCTCAATATGGAAAACCCCCATCTTTGACGTTTTCGCATAAAATTTGAGCCATTTTTTGTTTTCTGCAAGCCCCCAATCCAATGATTAGCCCCCTGTAACAAAGGAAAATAAACTTAAGTATAGTACGCTAAAAGTCACTAGAACTTTACGTTTTTTTTTCAGATTTTTTTTTAAAAAAAAAAAAACTCGAGATTCTTCCCTTTTTAAAAGAAAAATTTCCCTCATCGGCTGTGGCAAAAAAAATGGGCAATTTCTCTTTTTGATGGTTTAAATTGTGGGGGGGTTTTTTAAAAGTAGTTAAAGATGGAAGAATAAAAGGTTTAAGCATTGTTTTATTTTTGTTTAATTTCCCCTTTTAAAAAAAAATGTTAAAATTGAGGTAAAAATCGGAGCTCCAAACCAGAAAACCCCCTTAATATATTCTGGTCAAAAAGTGTCCTATAAAATAAATATGATACAAGATTATGTATAAAGCCGTCTAAACCAGCTAATATAAAAACTATTTTATAAGCAAAGCAATGCTACACACAAAATTCACGGATTCCACAGTAACTAAATAACGTTTTCTGACTCCATATAATGGCACTATTAAAATATACCACTTGGCATTTGTTATTGTAATGGTTACAAGAGGTAGGTAGGTGGGTAGGTTTAAAATGAGTGGACTTTTTACGCCCTCCACTGCGACCGCTTGGTCTATTGTGGCTCACACCTTTTTATATTTCTCCCAATAGAATCGGACTTCTAATGAATCTGATACCAGATTGGGAGAGAATTCTTACATCTCCTCTTACTCGTGTCGCTACCGGACACGAGCACAATGTGTTCTGGAGTCCCTGTCTCCTGGAGAGTATGACGAGCTATGAAAACGGTCCTATCCGCTTTCTGTTTAAAGCCAGGGAACCCTTTTTTCCTATAAAGGCGGTTCTGTTCGCCTTCTGTTTGGATTCAGGGAACCCTTCCTAAGCACCTGTTTGTTCGGGATGGATTAGCCCTTCTCCGTGAAACATGCGCCGGTGACTTCAGAGGCACCTTTCGAAACGGATTCACCCGTTTCGGTCGGCGCACCTTTGTCTGCTTGTGACCTTGAGTGGCACCTTTCGAAACGGATTTATCCGTTTCGGTCAGCGCACTTTGGTCACTTTTTTCCTATGAAAGCGGTTGTGCCCGCTTTCTGTTTGGAGCTAGGGAAGTAATAGTCCACCACGGCAGAGCCCCGCATTACCGCAGTAAGGCTAGTTAATCTGAGAGATCGCCCTGTATCTCAGAGGCACCGTTGGAGACACCTATCCCTTACTTATGACAAGTTTTTAAAATAAAAAATCATTTAACCTTGTAGGCGTTACCTTTAAGAACTATCTTAACTGGCACAGGCGTACCAAATTCATAGCCACAGCATTTTTAAATACCTCGGATTTCGTATTCGTGTCAGAAAGTAAATTTCCTCTTTTGATCTGCGTACTCTCTATGTATCAGTTAGACCCGGCTTAGAATAGTGTCCCCATGTCTAAGAAGTCTAAGAAAACCTTCTCCCACAATTCTTACTATCTTAATTTCTTCTCTTGCCTGCCCACCGGCTGTGGGGGATCTTTCGCTTTATAGATATTTTTATCGCTTCTCCAAGGAGCCAATATTATTTATCCCATATTATTTCCTAATAGAGTTAAGTGCCATTGTCATTAGGCATGAGCTAAATAGTGATATTTGCATAACGCCGTTATCGGCGATCGCGATTTTTAAATAACGGCGATTTAAAAGCGTTTCGCGATCGCGACTTTTCGCACTACGTCAAACTGGTGTTTTTATCATCTGCGGCTATAGCGCTCTCGAGTGATTGATTTTGCTCTGGCATACTAATTTCACTTGCCTGCCTCCTATTATACTGATTATAAACTGTAAAACGTGTAAAACTCGAGCTGCTGGCTAGGAAACTTAGTTTTTTTTTTTAATGCAAATATAACTTACTTTTTTAAATACACCATTTATTTGTTAACTATATGGAATAACTATATATAATATTATAGAAAACTGTAATTCTGCTTCATAGTTCAGTGAAATACGTTGCATTTCGCTCTATATCACTCAACGCGATTAGCTGTGTTGCACGTTAGTTGCAGAGAAATAGCTATTTCTCTGGTTAGTTGACACGATTTCGCATGTTTTTAAAAAATCGCTGTTTCTGCCAATCGCCGTTATTTGCGATTTTTGTCAACGTTTGCTATCAGCGATTTTTCAATAACGGCGATTAAATCACCGGTAGTGATATATCGCTTACCCCTAATTGTCATGTATCCCTTAACTGTTTAACTAAACAGGCCCGGAACTTGCCACTTTATTTGACCTTTTATCTGTAGAGTGGCTGGTTTAAATCTTTTCTTTCCCTCCAAATCTTTAAGTATCATATCAATAAACTGTCTCATACTTCACTTAAGACGCCCACGGTACCTTGGAGTTTAGGATTTAAGCCGCAAAAAGTGTCTTCAGTTATTTTCTTGCAGAAAGAAAATTGTGGTCTCAAGGTTAAAACAGAGAGGTAAAAAGTAAATCATGAACGCAGCTTTTGAGAGTGCGCTCCGGGAAGACGCTCACTATCGATTTTCATCCTGACTGGATCTTAACATCCTCTGTAGCTGGAAGTAATGAAACCACAATAATGAAAATTGAATTGAAATTACAGTGAAAAAAAGTGTTTAAAATGCCAAACATATATCTGAGTATAGTTAAAACATATGTCGTAAAATTATAGGACGGTAAAGTGGTAACACAGAAGTACGATATTATGGTTTTTGGTGTTTTCATAAAACTGTGGACATCTGCAGTTTTTGGAATAACAGACAGCTTGTTTCAACAGTGGTTTTGCAAAAGTCGTATGCACAGGAAATAGCGTAAGTATTGTTACATTATTTTGTATAAATTTAGCAAATTTCATATATTTAAATTTTGGGTTCATAATATACCACCGTTTTTAACGCAGCATTCAAAATGCGGTTTTTTTTAATGGTTTTTGCAGTAAGTACAAACATTTACACGTGCATTTCCATGGTTTCTATAACGGCACAAGCTTTCTAAATATGTAATAAAAATTTAGGATTCGTATCTAGAAAGTTGGCCTTCTAGAGGATCTTTAAAGAATTAAATAAATAACATTTTTTGCTGTGTAAAAAAGTGCCAATAAATCTTAAAAAAAAAAATGTTTTTATAGTTTATTTTGTTTTCTGCAAATATTAATTTAAAAAAAAATATTTGGCTTTTCTCCAGACTAAAGATATTTATATATTATTTTTGAAAATTATACTTTTTTATATATTATTATAAAAAGCTAGTCTCCCCTTTTAATAAAATAAGTTAGTAAAAAACAATTTTCCCGTAGTTTCTATTCTGTTTTGAGTAATATAATAAAATAATTTATGTGCTACACTCGTCCGATAATAACCAATAAGTTTGAAATAACATATCTTATTACGGGTTGCCAACGTTTTCAAGTAAGTTTATTTTCTATTTTTATATAATTTCCTAAAAACGATTATTTTATTATAGTACTTAAAAACAAAAAAAATTATAAAGAATTAAATCTTTTTATATCTTTTCATGTTTTTTGTTACTATTATTGCAAGAGCAGACTAGCTCTTCATATTAATATAAAAAAGAAATTTTCAAAAATAATTCATAAATATCTTTATTCTGGAGAAATAATTTTTCTTTTAAATAAAAAAGAAATTAAAATTTAGAATTTTGTTTTTTTTGTCAAATTTTGCAACTGGGAGGTGTTTAACTTTTTGTTTAAAGTGGAATCAGTGAATAAAAAATATTATTATGTAATTAACTCATATACAATGCACAAATAATAGATTTGTCATGAATAAATACTTTTAGTCCAATAGACAGTTGTCATAATTAGCTAGATTATTACCACAATTAAAAGGAAGTCAGAGTTTTTCAATATTAACTTTTATCAAAGTATGTGATAAAACCAACCAACAGTATAGACATAGCAAAATTGGTAGTTGTATACCTGGTAGTCTCTTTTACTTTATAAAAATAGGGTATGCTCACCATAAATATATTTTTTTAAGTTCTGTGCCCATATATTCCTAAATTTTCACATTTGTCATCGTTTTTTTAGCACACTGAAAAGGTGTTGGTAAATTTTAGACAAAATTCCAACCAAAATAATCACGGAACGCCTTAAGATGATGTTGGGCCGCAAGCAGAGCCTTAAAGGCGAACCTGTGTTGGCTGATTATGGTCCCGACGAAGCCTTCAACGAGAGTGCGGATACCGAATGGGTAAATAAGGTAACGCACATATTTTATCCGTATATGTAGGATGGTTTAAAATATGTAGTAACAGCTTCTGGTTGTTAATATACTTCTTGAACGCAGTAATATATTTTCTTTGTACTGGTATTAAATACATTATAAAAAGCACAATAAGACTCTGTATTTTTAATTGCTAATAAAATAAAAAACAACATCAATAAGATGAAAGTAAATTTGACGACATGATGTCATGAGGTACACGATTAAGAAATTTAACCAATCTTTTCTATAAAGAATTTGTCTTGTTGCGAAATCACTATTATTGCTTATAAAAACGTTTTGTTTCAACTAAATTTTATAACCTTATAATCATTTTATAACAAGCAGCAATGTTACTTAGACTGACCCATTTTTAAGAAGCTTTACATACAGTTTTGTATCACTCATAAGACTATGACACATGCCTTTTTTAAGTAATATAAAAAAAATAAATAACCTTTGTAACCCCTATCTACCTACATAGTTTAGTACTAATTAAGAAAAATCAACATTTGGGACAAAAATGGTAATCAAAAAATGAGACATTATTTTTTTACTTAAGGACATTATTCATACAGGTATGACACACATTTTTTAAAAGGTAATTTAAAAACTGATTAATAGCCATTATAACCTCCATCCGGCTAGACAAACACAATTTAGTAACTAATTTAGCAAAAATCAACTATCTGACGAACCAATAGTAGTTGTAGCAATTTATTTATTTTAAATAACAAAATTTTTAATAAAAAATCCCTAAGGGTGTGAAACACTTTTTAATAAAAATAAATATTTAGCTGGCTAAACCAACATTAAAAAATAAAATATTAACTCAAATCACATCTACCTTTATCATTAAAGAACTCTTCCAGAGTATAAAAAGCCTTACCCAACAAGTACTTTCTTTACTGGTTTCAGATTAAGCCTAGACAAGCTGTGTACACATCTAACATTAAAAAAACTTTTAAAATAG
>JAHBCN010023730.1:0-12444 GCA_019359885.1 Listronotus oregonensis | reverse complement strand
TTATTAATAAGATTAAAAGCTTTTCTTTAAATGGAATCAAGAATGCGCAAGAGGGGAAGACGCCTTTTCCCCAGATATGAGAACAATATTCCAAACAGGGTCTGATTTGGGAACATACAGAGTATACAAATTAAAAGAAGAGAAATACTTTCTGAAAACAGAATCCAAGTTTTTTTAAAGCTGCTGGGGCTATGGATATAATGTGTTTATGCCAGTTAAGGTTATTACAAAAAGTAACGCCAAAAAAAGAGTTTTTTTCGCAGAACTTGAACGCTCATTTTTGGATGAGCATTGACAGATTTTGTTTGGAGGCAATAAACTGGACAAGATTTTGGCGCTCCAATTCAAGATTAGGTTGTTCTTATGAAAAAGTATTTGCATTACTCTAAGCTTTTTTCCAAATTGGGCTTAGAGGCTGGCTTGGGAAATTAAATATTAGAGTGGAAGGTAGTACCTTGTAAAACTATAAATATGATTGATTGTGAAAGACATCAGATCATTGATGTAAAGAGAAAACAAAGTTGATGCCAATACTGACCGGGGCACCTCAGCTTTAAATTTGGGGGATAGCTGGACAAAGAACCATCTACAATAACTGATATATAAGTTTAAAAAAGGAAAGTCAAAATCCAAAACAAACCTTAGGTGGAAGAACGCAGAAAGAAAATTTGTTTAAAAAGCCTATCATGCCAGACCGGGTTTAAAAAGCGATATGAAGAGCAACGATCTGGGATTCACCAAAAAATTTTAAGAGATTTATCCAATTTTGGAGACGAAAGAAAGAAGATCTGTTACTGATTCTTGCGGTAAAGTCCATATTGTCTGTCAGCTAATACTTTGTGTTTTTCCATATACTTTATAATCTGGGAATTAATAAATTTTTCCATTACCTTACAAAAATGATCCCTGTACAAATATTTACGTTAATTAGATTTTTTAAAATTAGGTAAACATTACGTTAAAAGGTTCCGTTATATACTTACGTACATATAAACAAACATAGATACATACATACACACATACGTACATACTTACATACAAATATACATACAGGTCAAAAAAATAAAAGGGGGGTAATAAGTAAGGCCTTAAATTTTTTTTCGTGACCCACTCGTATTTTCCTTTTTTTTCCTCAAAGCCATTACAACAACCCCCCAAAAAATGTAAAAGCCACTTTTTTTTTCCCCTTTCAAAATGTGTTCCACCATTCTGAGTTTATCGTTCAAATTAAACGCCATTTGAGCGAAATTTTCAGTATGTTCTTACAAGTAAGGAAAATTAAATTGTATCTTATTTATCTGGTGTGGGCTTTTGGATGTTGTTTAAATTTTAAAAAATGAAAATTTGGTAGATAGGGCTCATAAAAAAGTAATTTGTTTTTCGAAGGTTGTATTGTGTTGCCGAGAAAGATATTATGGCAAGGATTTCTAAGCATTATATTATGCAGTTTTTTTTCGTTTGAAACCATTGTAATTTTACCAGCATTATACCCATTTAAATAGTAGATTTTTAAAAAAAATAATTTATTTTTTTTTCCTACTAACTTAACAAAATTTAAAATTTAAATTTTTTTAAAGGTATTTTATTTTTTTACATTTAGTTAAACTATAACCGAAATTTATCATTGTGCAAAATATTTGTTTGCTATTGTTTGAAAACTTTGACAGCTTGTACTTAACTGGTTAAGTATAATACATTAAAAGCCGTTTTTTTTCGTACTTTCAAGTCATGTTATTTTTAAAAAAATTTTTTAAAACTTTACGGAGATAATCAAAATGAAACATTGGAAAGCTTTGGATCTTTATTATATGAAAAAAAAATTTTTTAAATTTTGACGCGGAATCGCATAAAACCCGGGCCCAAACCGCAGAACAGTCAGTCGAGATTTAGCGGCTAGCGACCACATCTTGCTTAGATACCGGGGGCCATTTGGCACTCCCAGGTGAATTTGAAAGTAGAGAAGTCATTTTGTTTAGTATTTTCATTTCTGTTTGCTGCTTTTAAAAATTTTGGGCCAGCTTTCCTACGATCCCGTTCTGGTTATCGAGGAGAAGTGTTATGGTGTGTTTGGGCCGAACATTCTAAATTGGAGTTTTATTTACTTACGATTCTTTTTAAGAATCTACAAACATATCCAAAGGGTTTCTTTTTCAAGGAACTCTGGGAATCGTAACATCATTTCTTTTTTAGGATACAGGCCGCCTTGTTTCCACAGGCAGGCCCAGGATGACTTTTCCATTTTCAGATTAGAACGGGGGGATGCTGCCCAATTCACTAAGACGGCCGGCGCCTGTTCCCCCAGTTTAATGGGATTTTATTTTAAAAGGGGAGAATTTTTGCCCAGACCAAGACGGACCCGGCCCCTTTTTCCAAAAAGGGTTTGTTATTTCGGGATAAGGGGAAGAATTTTCTAAATTTGTGTCAAGTCTTTACATTTTATTTTTTGAAGGGATGCCGGGGCCCCCCCGGGTCCAGTTTAGTCTTATTTTAAAGGGGATAGAATAAAAGGGGTCAACTAGTGAAAACCCTGGAGCGGCACCCAGCGGTATAAGGGATAAATCCGGGATCAAAGGGGAATTTTTTTCTTAATTTTTAAATTTTTTTAAAGGGGTTATTTTTTTGTCGTACCCCCGAGTGCCACCGCCCGGGTTAGGGGTTTTTAAGGGAAAAGAAAGTATCAGGGGAAACACCCTGCCAAGAACCACAGCGGGTGCTCAGCGGCATTTGGGAGAAATCCGGAATAAACGGGAATTTTCGTCCAAATCCAACTTTAATTATTAATTTATATATTATACCCCAGAGTGCCAGGTCTGGGATTACTTTTTTAAAAAAAGAGGGACTACTTAGGAAAAACCCCCTGTAAAATCCCAAGGGTGGTACCCAAACGGTACCAGGGATAAAATTTAATTTTAATATTTAATAAACATAATTCTATTTTTTGCCGGTCATAAAAGAGGGCACTGACGAACTCCCCCAGTTTTTGGGGTTTGGAAACGAGCTCAGCTGTCCCCTGAGATATATTAAGAATAGCAGAGTCTCAAAGTTAGCTAGGGGTTAGCCCCGCTAGATAACAATCTTACATTTTTGACTTTTCCCATTTGAAAGTCCATTTTTTTAAAAGGGCATTAAATTGCAAGAATCGATCTTATTTTAACCAAATTGGGGATTTTCAAGTTTTTTTTTAGCAAATTGGTGGTTTTTAGAAAAACCTGAAGGGTATAAAAATCATATAAGAAACTGTTGAAAAGTGTTTTAGGTATTTTTATGGATATTGCCCTTTAACAAGGGCAATGCATTTTATAGTAGGGGAAAAAAAACCCCTAACGCCAAAAAAAAATAGTTATTTTTTTTAAATCAGGGGTCCGGGGGGGGCAGGAGGACAAATTTTCAGGAACCATGTTAAAAGTCGGTAATGATGTATGTGCCTTGATAAGTGTGCCTTGGTGACTTTTTCCCTTCGAGAACATATTTTTAGAGGCAGCCTTGCCACTCGTTCCGTGCCAACAGCGTGCAAAAAAATCTAAAAGTCTAACCCTTTTTTCCTTTTCCCGGATTTGTTGGCGGAATATGTATCTTTTCCCCCAAACCCCCTCACACGCGGATCAGGTATCAATCCGCACGTGGAGCATAAGACAAATTTTTTACCCCCTTCTTCTTTTTTTTCCACGCTTGTTCGCACAGCCAAGAGTAAAAAGGGACCTCAAAAATTTGCCCACCTAATATCAAACACTACATTTTGGTCAATTTTTTTTGATTATATGCTTAATTATTTGAGGGGGGAGGGGAAAATTTAATTTTTTTGGGTTTCCTATCGTTCTTTAGAGTAAATTTTTTCCAAGCCCGTCTTTTAACTAGACTCCAGAGTCTCACACTGGCCACCCAATAATTTTCCGGTTTTGGCTTCTCCCCCCCAAGCCTAGTAAACCTAAGCCGCATAGTGCTTCGCAATGGCACCACACATTTAAGGCTTTTCTTCAGCCTCCTGGCAGAACCTACACAGGCTATCCTCCACCAGGTTTATTCTTTCCGGTGCTTGTTGAGTTTACAATGTCCTGTTAGTTGACCTCCCGTTACCCTTTACGACCTTACGGCTGTGGCCCCAAGGGTCCGATGTAAACTTGGCGAGCGGGTCTTAATGAACTGCTTTGTTGTCGTTGTCCCGGTGTTTGTACCCACCAGCTTTGAAACGTCTGTCTACCCAACTCTTAATAGATGCTTTGAAAAGACCCGTCGAGATACCGCAGAATGGCTCCGGGCCTATCATTTCCGCGGCTGATCCTCTTTGGCTAGGTCTCGATCTCTTCGTTGCCTGGAGGGCTCGGGGCCTGGTACCCAGGTTCCCTAAGTTGTTTCGGCCGACTTTTCCGGGGGCCTGTATATAGTCCCCGACTAGTTTGGAATTAACTTTTGGGAAAATGATGGCCTTCGGGGGCCGCTTGGCTATCTGAGTAAATAAGATATTTTTTCCTTTACTCCCTTTTTCAATCTCACGGCCACAATATTGCTGCGATTTCCGCTTGGAAAACCGTGGCGTGCGACCAAGACAAGATTACCTTTTCTCTAGGCTTATCTCCAAGATGCCAGTCCTACACCCTTGTTGGTCTTGGAGCCATCTGTATACCAGATATGACGGTTGATTGGAGGGCCTCCTTCAGTCCTCCCTATCGGGTATGACAATACGAAAGTGTCTATTGAAGATGAAACGAGGGGTTATCCTGTCTGAGGGCATCTCAAAAATGAGCTGACCTCTTGTCCTCCTCTATTTCCCATTTTGGGAAATCCTTCGGTGTTCTATAATTGGACTTTGACCTCCTTTGAGCCTATAGATACCGCCTTTACTTGCCCCTGTATGTAGATGTGTAGTAGGGCAGGTTTAGCAGCACTCTAGGGCTGCGGTTGGAAGTTGTTCTCATAGCTCCCGTGATTCATACCCATGCTAGCCTTTGCACACTTTGAAGTTGTCTGATTGCTACGGTCTGTGAGACCCTTGCCCCCCAGGCCCCCTAAACCATAGGTTATCATGGGTCTTATTACCATTTTATACAACCACATGTTCATCTTTGTTAAGTCCTAGCTTTTTCCACAAAGTCTGCCACATCTCCCGAGGGCAATTTTTGCCTTCGAACAAGTTTGTTGAGGTGTGGTCCCCAGTTCATCTTTTGGTCAAAAGTGACTCCTAGATACTTAACCTCTTTTGAGAAGGGGATTTCCTTGATATGCTTACCAGCTATTCTAATTTAAATTATTTAAGAACGGAAGTTTTAACGCTTTAATACATATACTTAAACTTGTGTTCTTTATGCTAACCAAAATTACCAAAATTTGTTTACCTACAACTTTTAAAAATAAAAAAATTATTATAATTAATAGGTTTATAAATAAACAAAATTAAAAAAAGTCGAACTCAAGGATTGCGATCTGTCTTTCTTTCTTCTTAAAGCTCTGTACTATACTTATCTTATATTTACATGTTAAATAAATTATAACAATTTAATATTTCTTTTCATTACAATATAGCGGTACTATTCTTCCAAAAGTAAACCCAGACATATAGAAAGGCCTTTCAGCCAGGGAGGTTGCCGAATGGGGAGTCTGCCTTCTTAATCATTGGGCTGTTCAGCCTAGGGATTATTTTTGTATTTTTCAATATAAATAACATACTAAAGTTAGGTGCCACAGTCGGCATTTTCATTGTGAATCGGTGTCGTCAGCAGAGTCACTTTCTAATAGGCCCACGTGCTTTTTTTATTTATTCTCTCATACCATGAAGTCCATTAAATTTCGTTTAATCTTAAATTAACTATGTTTTATGAATCTAAAAATAAGTCAAAAATTACCGATAATATTAGTGTTTTTTAATTTTTTATTTTTTACATTTTTCCTTAAACGCAATAGTTAAATTGGTAGTAAAAAGATTTAAAATACGGGTAAATGAAACTACAAATTTTTGCAAAAATATTTTTTTAAATATTACCAGTGCGTACTCCATGTTTTTTAAATCCTTTGGTAATATCCGTAAACACGCCAATTAGTAAATTACGAAGGCAATTTTTTACGTGTTACTAGGGCATCCTAAAATTAACCAAAAACTAAAATTTCTTTTATTTCATTACATTTAAGCATTTAAATGGTATTACTCTTAAACGATTTTTTAGACTTTTTTACTACCCTGAAACCAATGCTCGTAGAGAGAGCAAAAAACTAAGGAATTCACTGTTTAATTTATTTTTAACCTTCATGTTAAACCCTGTATATTTTTTTACTTCACATTTAAAAATCCTAAAAATATATTAGCAAATATGAGTGATATTTTAAATTAAAAAAAAAAATTAGCTTATACACTAATCTTAGTATTAGCCACAACTATTAAAATTCTTAATCATTTCTTTTTAAAATAAGCCTTTTAGCTTCTGGGTACCTTAATTTGTGTTTATTAAAAAAAGCCCATATATCATTTAGGACTATAGTAAACTTTTTATATTTTTAAAAAGGGCAAAAATTAACCCATTATATGGTCTAATAGCAGCATATCTCTATATTTATCAAAATTGTGTACTTTTTTTAAGCGCAGCAAAAACAGGTAAAAAACAAAAAAGTATATTCTTGTTTTTTAACTAGTTATAAGTTTATTGCCAATTAAATTTTTAAACTTTCCTTTATTAACTTTGCCTAACTTTTTCCGTTAAGTGATGACAAATGAAATTATCTAAAATATTTTAATTAAAAAAGTTTAATAAGGAAAATTAATTTGAAATCTTCAGACAAGGTTCTTCTCGATTATTAAAACTGGCAAAACAAAGTTTTGATTGCTGCTAAATTGTAAATAGTAGACTTTACGTTTTCTACAGTCTGGTGATATTAAATTTAAAAAAAATGGCTTTTTATATTTATATTGACAGTTTTTCCTATATTTCTAAAAAAAAATGTAATCAATCTGTGCATTACCTATAATTTTTTTTTTAAGTTACCCTAAATTTAACATTTATGTTTAGGAGGTATATATAAAAAAGACATTATATTCTAGTCGAGACGTGTGTTTTCTTCGAAAACTAGGTAAAAGTCTTTAAAAAATATAAGCGCGAGCCCATTCGACGCGAAATGAAAATCTGAGAAAGGCGTTTTAAAGATTTTTATTGATAATAAAATTGCATTTGTTATTAACAAAAAACAAAATAAAAAACATCATTTCTATTTTTAAAGATAATTCAGAAACCATGAGAGGTAGCGGAAATTGCAAAAAAGATCCTTAGAGAAAGAAAAAACCCTGGAGGCCCCATCTTCATTATTTATAATTTAAATTTAACTCTAAAAACGGGCCTTCACGCGAGTACGTCACATAAAACAATTTTTTAGGATATTAAATATAAATTAAAAAATTTAAAAAAATTATGGTGTATTTAAAACACTTAAAAGAATTTATTTACGTAAAAACGTATACAAAATACTTTATATTCTCATTGATACAAAGCGTTTAAAATACACGTTAGTCAAGCACTCAGGCCAGGAGCTAATAATGAAAGGCGCCTGTAGTTTTGTAACTGGTTTGTTCAAAAAATAGAAAAAAAAATGTAGATTTCCTTAAAATATAATATGTACCAACGAATGCAGTTTTCAATAACCGGATTATTTAATAGAAACAATAAACATTATTGGTCTATTAATAATCCAAGAATAAACCACGGTACGAATTCAAGGGAGAACTTCATTCAATGCATGGATTGGTATGTGGAGGAACACAATTATTGGACCTTTCTTTTACGACGGGACCTTAACTTCCGAAGATATCTTAATTTGATAAGAAATGATGTCTTAGACGTTGGAAACAACCCTTGGCGGTATAAGATATATGGTTGCAGCAAGACGGAGCTCCTGCCCACAATGGAAGGGAAGTAACTCAATTTCTTAATCATGTATTTCCTAATAAATGAATAGGAAACAATGGTTTTGTGAGATGACCCGCAAGCAGCCTAGATCTCAGTCACCTTGATTATTTTCTTTGGGGATATTTTAAGAACCGTTTATTTAAAAATATACCTCACAACCCTTCAAGTACTACGACAAAATTTGATAAGGGAAGTCGCTGCCATTCCTGCGGAAGCAATTTATCGAGGTGTATTAAAAATACAAATCAAAGCAAGAAAATGCATCGAGGCAGAAGGTTATCTCTTTGAACAGTTTCTGTTAATAAAGTAATTTCCGCTGTAAGATATCAATTAGTTGCAATAAAAACATCACGAAAATGTAATAAGTTTATTCTTTTTTTAACCTTCTCACCTAAAAATGTAGTTCAGGGCTGTATTATGGTAAGATAAATATAAAATATTCTGGTGATGGAATTTTCTGCACGCAACGTCCGCAAATATCAAAGTGACGATATATAGGGTTTTAAGAGTGAAGAAAGGATTTAATTAAATAGAAAAAATAAATCAGTTCTCTGTTTAAAAAAAATAATTTGATGATGGTCGCCAGAAGCCAAAACGTCAGATTCAATATTTAATTACACTGAGTTATAAGTGTGTGCCATAAAAATGTGTTTTTAATTTTAAATTATCTTAACAAATAAAGCCACGAAACAACAGAAACCAAATTGAAAATTCCGGTTTTTTTCGAATATCTTCGGAAGTATTCGGAATTTTTTAAAATGCAAAATGGCATTTTATTGAGCATCAAATTGCGCAACTTTGCCTTCATTTAACCGACCCTGTATCTCTTACGGTTTCCGAAATCCCAATGATGAGCGTCGTATTCGAGCCACCCTTTTTTGCACGGGGACGAAATTTGAAATTTTTTATTGGCAATAGTCTAACTCAGAGGTTCCCAAACTTGTTTCGTCCAAAGCCCACTTTGAAACTCCCCTTATGTTTTGCGCCCCCTTTTTTTTCCCTTAAAAAAATTAATAACATATTAGTCTCCCTGGACTTTAATTAAACCTATATTTAAATGACACTTTTCTTACCAGAGAAGGCACTAATAATGCAATTTCCTTATTAAAGTATAAGTATATAAAAATAAGTATATTTTTTAAATTAACAATAATCCCCCTTTTGGGAATAAGACAATGGGGTTATGGGCAAAAGGCGGAAGGGCAAAAAGCGAGGGGTACTGCGGCTAAAGGGGAAAGTCTAGGGGGGAAGTTTGAATCTTTTTACTAATTATTCATTTGTTTAAAATTCCCCTTAAAAAGGTTTTTTCCCGAAACCCAAATTACTTTATTATGATGCCGGTCGGACGGGGGCGATTTTAAATTTCCCCAAAAAAAAAATTTTATAGTTATCTTAAATAAAAAAAATTTTTTTCATTTATTTTTTTTTGGTTTAATTAATTTTTTTTTAAAAATATTTTTGGGGAAAAAAAACTTTCAAGAACTATAATTGATAAAACGTACAAATGTACCCCAAATTAAGTCTGTGTTAAAAAAGGTAGTTAAAAAAATAAAAAAAGTTTTTTTAATTGCCAAATAGGTATATACCCAAAAAAATGACTAAAAACCAAAATACGCATAAATTTTTTTCCCAAAACACCTTTGGTAATGTGAGCAAAATCGAAATATGTATAACAAACCCCCCGCCACTTTGGGGGGAGAACAAAAACGACGGTTTGCCTCTTATTAATTATGAAATAGACTCCCATCTCCTTTTAAATTTATTAAATTTTAAGGGGCCTTTTTAGAGAACTTGAAAAAAAAAAAAGAATTTAACATACCTTCCCAAAAAAACCACGCAACACCCCATTAATTAGAATGCAATGTACGTTTCCAAAACCCAAAATAATTAAAAAGTGGATCTGTTTGGAACACAGTTCGTAGTCCCCAAAAATTGTAAATAAATAAATAAATAAATAAAATACCAATTACCGAATCTTCGAGTTCGAGCACGATTCTGTTTTAGTGACCTTAAAAACGAAACGAATCATCCAAACTAGGTTCGTTTTTTACGTAACGATCGAATGGCAAAAAAAGATTCAAACCCTTTTGAAAACAGAGAATTAATTTATTCAATCATGCACTGATTCGTTCTTTTAACAATTTGTTCCAAACAAAACCTTTTACGTCAGTCGCGAGCCGCGGCTTTTTTTGGGGGGACCTGAAATCCGCAAAAACGGACGGACGAACGTTGACGGACTAAAATCGGTTGCACAAAAAAAACGTACAATATTTGTTCCGCCAAAGGGGAATTTAATTAAACCCTTTTAATTTAAAATTTTTTTTTTTTTTTTTTTACTAAAAGGGGACAAAAAAAAAACCCCGTTCGGAAGTGCTCAGCTTGGCCGCAACAATATATACCTTTTTTAAACGTGTCTTCAAAAAGGGGGCCCCTTTCCTGCGACCGAAGACACGAATATTTCAGTGTGTAATACCTATAACAAAATATCTTAAGATATAATAGCGTTGTAAACGTTTAAAAAAATATTAAATATTTAATATATTTTTTAGTTTATGTTTATAAAAAAAAGGGAAAAAAAATATAACTAATAAATTATGTTGTGTAGTAAAAGGGTTTTTTAATTTCAGTGAATTTTAAATTGAAGTACCTAAAGTTACAAATCACCCATCCCCCCTTTTAAAATTTCATCAGTCCCCCCCCCTTTTTTTGGGTTTCCCCCCCCCCCGGGGCCCCCAGCCCCACAAGGGGGGCGTTACCTCATTTTTAAAAGACTGGTCTAACTTTTTAAAAAAATAACTTTAAGGTAAATTTTCAACGGGAAATTTTTCTTTAAAGTGTTCAAAAAAACCATTACTTTTTAGACTTTTTATTTATTATTTAATACCCAAAAAATTTTTTAGGGGACGCACTCGGTTTTCACGCCGACCCCAAAAAAAAAATGTCGCGCGGAGGTCCTTTTTTTGCGGAAAAAAAAACTATAACTAATGGTGATAGAGCTTCGGGAGTTTTGGACTTTTTTATCGACAATATTCTCCTCTACAAGGATCTTTTTTATAATTTTCGCTATCTCTTATGGTTTTAAGTTATCATCAAAATTCGAAATGGTTTTTAATTTTTTTCTTTTTTTGTTAATAACAATTTCAATTTTTTTGGGGGAAAAAAAAACCTCAAAACCCATTCAATTTGCATTTCGCGTCTAATGAGCTATCGCTTATATTTTTCAAAGCCTTCTTATTATAAGTTTTTGCAGGAAACACACCTATTCACAAGACTATATGCAATACTACCAAAAACACATACTTAAAATAGTGGCCTAATTCCTATCCAAATATGTTGGCTATTATGAGATTCAAAATTAGACCAAGTCCAAGTTCACAACTGTGTTCCTTTTTTTGACTTGGCACGTTTTTTACGTATTACCGTTTCTATTTAATAATACGGACAGTTTTTTCATTAATACACACAATCAATAAAAAAACTGACCAGGCAAAAAAGGGTAGAATAAAATCGTGGACAAAACTTGGTCTAATTTTAGATATCAGTACTTTAAGAGGCAGATATTTTTGGATAGGAACATGGCCTTTATTTTACATAAGTGTTTTTGGTAAAATCGTTAACGATAAATAAAACATATGAAAAAGGCGGATCTAATGTCTGTTGTTTTTCTCAGTAGACCTTGCTCTGTAGGTAGAACCGAACTATTTGACTAAATGGAAAAAATTTTTAAAAAAATTTCAAATCGCGCCTAGTTTGGGTCTGTTGAGAGGAAATGCAAATTTGTTTTTTTAGATGCCCATTTTTTAAAAATTGGGGCTTGAAAAAAAAATTCAAAATTGATTGCAAAATTCAAAACCCCCAAAAAAAAAAAATTACGGCCCGTTTAGGGTTTTGGAAAAAGTGCAGTTTTCAGTTTTTTTCATTAACTGTGTCCTTATTTTTACTTTTGCACTAAACTTTAATTTTCTACTCCTTTAGGAAGGCCCCATAATTCTGATAAGTCAATCAGTCAGTCAGTCAGTCAATCAGTAGTAAAACCGGCGACTTTCAAAATCAAATATCTCAAAGATAAATCGACAAAACTTGCTCGAATAATTAGAGTACTTTACAATTTACATATTTAATTTCATACCTTTATGCAGAACGAGACCAAAGTTCTTATAGGCGGGGAAAATAGGCCAGAACTTGGCATGGCGCACTACCGTGCGCCTACATATTAATTTTTGTTGGCCAAAGACAAAAAGAAATTAAAACACTTGAGGTATTTTATACGTTACTGTTCCTACAACAATGTTTCAGTCTGTCAGAAACTTTCTAAAATAGGACAAAAATTTAAAATTACAATAGAACTTAAATACCTTAATCTTTTCTAATAGAAAAAGAAGTTGCAAAGGCGGTAGTTGGTTTTAATTCACAATTAAATTTGGCCTATTACCACTATTTATTTTAAATAATATATTTGTTGAATAAAAAACCGAATTTCTGAACCCCTTTAACGAACATTTTAAATTCTTTTTGGCCCCTTTTTAGAACAAAAATCTAAACCACATAGTGCTATGCTACA
>JAHBCN010023729.1:0-12339 GCA_019359885.1 Listronotus oregonensis | reverse complement strand
CTATTTAAAATTTTTTAAAAACATTATAAGTAAGTTAAAAAATTGCAGAAAGAGTACGTGATTGTTTCAAATTAAAATTTTTTTATTTAAATTTGCGCAATTTGTATCTGTAATTTTTTTCTTTGCTTTCTTCTGCGACGCCAAGATCTATTGGGAAATGTGAATTTGCTCGTGCTATGCAAAAAAGGTTTATTACATCCCATGCTGGTTTGGGGACCTGGACCTGCATTGCCTACCATGAATCAAGATTTAATACCAAAGCTATTAACCATCAAATTTGGGGACTATGGTATTTTTACAAATAAGTCACTTATATTGGTGTTCTGATACCAACACACCAGGTAAATTAAATATTAAAAAATTTTTTTGTGAAAAAATTTTTTTTGGAGGTCGTTGCCAGAAAAACCATTGAATATAAAACTAAATTAAAATAGAAAAAAAAACAAAACGATACAAAATGGAGTAAATATTAAGATGTTTTACTCAACTATTTTTGGGTTTAAAAAAATAGTTATTTAAAAAAAATTTTAAAAAATCACTTTCATTATAATTAATTTAGGACACGAACCATTTCGCCTTACCTTTTTTTTTAATGCCCAGAATGACCTGAAATATTGAAAATAGAAAGAGAATAGTCCATGAATTAAAATCGAACTTCCATTGTCTTTTTTTTAAAATTGATACACAACGTTTCGGTTGCTGATGTATCTCCAACCGTTTTCAAGTGGTAACTGTAAGTAATCAGTAATCAAAATCTATATTATGACAAAGGGGGCCCCTTTAACCCTAGGGGTAATTTTTTTTTATATTTATATTTTGACTACAGAAATGGATTAAAAAATTTTTTTCTAATAAAAAAATGTTTTATGCATTTTTTTGTAAAATGGATTTTTTTTGGGAGTTATTTGCTAAAAAAAAGTCGGATTTTTTCGTCGATAAAACCAACGTTTTTAAGGGGTTGTTTTGCAAACCTTTCCCCTTAAGTATGCTTTTTTTTTTAAAAAAAACTGTAAAAACAAAATTGTTGTTTAAAAAAAAAACAAATAAAATATTTTTTTTTTTTAATGGCTGGGGGGGCCCATACCGACCAAGTTATGGTTTGTAAAAAGTTAGTTTTTATTCATCAAAAAAAAAAATTTTGTGTTTAAAAAAGGAAATAACGCTAAATCTACGTATTTTTCGGGGAAAAACTATTAAAAAATTTTCCAAGCCTTTGCAAAGACCTTTTTTTTTTTTTTTAAATATTATATAAAAATTAAATGAATTTTTTTTTAAAAAAAGGAAAAAAAAATTTTTTTTGGTAAAAAAAACTTAAAAAACCCCTTTGTTCCCCCTTTTAAAATGGGTCGAAACCCCTTTTTTTAATTTCTTTATCTATGTCTAAAATTTTAAACGATTTAAATTGCTTATTTTTAAAAAAAAAGGGGGCTGCAAGTGAAAATCAAATTTCAAATTTTTTTAAAAAAAAATGCCCTTTTTTTTAAAAAATAACTCGAAAACTAAGAGAGATACTAAAAATTACTAGGATATCAAATTGTAGCTTGTTGAATTACAAATATTTTGCTTTTTTTAATTTATTGTATGACGGAAATTAAGTGAGTTATAAACGTTTAAAACGCGTGTGTATAGACGAGCACTACTTTGTTTCATTTTTTTAAAACTCCCCCTTTTAAAAAAAAGTAAGAGTTTTAAACAGACTTAATATATTAAACCTTATTTAAAAAAAACCAAAAAAAATCTTTTTATAAAAAAAACTGAAAAATTTTTGTTAAAAAAAACAATTATTTGGAGCATGAAAAAAGTAATTCGATTTTTTTAAATCCGCGGTACAACTCCGTGACAATATGTTAATTTTTCTAAGGTAAACATTGTTCCGGCTTTCGAACTAGCCTTTGATTTTTCTATGAATTTTTCAAATTGTTTCGCGCGCCCCAATGGTCATACATTTTCAAAATCACGGCACGAAAGATTCGACGCTCCAAAAGGTGCGCAATACAGAGTGACGCGCGACAGAAACCCTACCCCCATTTTTAAACATCGCATTTTTTTTAAAAACTCAACCAAAAAATTCAACTCAAAAAACTCAACATTATCAAACCAAAATTAAACAAAACCCCTAAGATTTCATAAACTATTTAAGTGTATTGTGAAGTGAACAAGAACAGGAGCCCTGTGGGGAAAAAAGGGCCTAAGAAACTGATCGACAAGAACCAAGTAAGTGCCTCCATATTGTCTTTGTATCCCGGAATCCTTATAATAATTTTTATTTTTTTTTGCGTACGAATTTTGGACTAGCGCGTTTAAGTCCCGCGGTTAAAAAACTATCGAAGAAAAAAAATCAATTTAGTCAAATCCCGGGGAACTTTTTTTTTTCCATCCAAAACCTGATTAAGGCAAGTTTTCAATTTTGCTCGCAAAGACTTTTTAAAACCTTCCCAAATTTTTGCCATTTTTTTTGGTTGGTTCTCCTGCTGAACGCGATTTCACAGGTGCGCCCCCTACTTTTCCCTTTTGGGGGAAAAATCCTGTGGCTCATTTTGTCAATCGGGGAGTTTCAGCCATTGTTTACTTTTAAAAAACAAAAACGAAAATAGGCTATTTTTAACAAAACAAAACTCATAATATCGTTTTTTTAGGTTTGGGGGGAATAATATCTATCTACCAAACGGTACGCAAGTGGTCAATTAAATTTTACCCGTTAAATTCAACCTATTTTAGTGAAAAAATTTTGTGTTTTTCACCCATTTTAAGTGCATTTTGGAATACCGTGCATGACCTATCTCAACAGGTAATTCTATTTTTAACTCGCGGCTTATCAAAACACAACAGATCAATAGATATAAAAAAAGGTAAAAAACGAAATAAAAATAAATTTATATTTCTTGTTGAAAATTCATATTTTAAATTCACCTATTAGATTTAAAACGTCTGCACTATGCCCAAAAACCAAAAAATTTATTAATCAAAGAAAGCCGTCAATAACGCGCATTCCGAGGTTTATAACCTAGCAATTAAATCAAAAACTGATGCGAATTGATCCCCCTTTTTTGGTTGCGTTTGAATCGTTGGAAGATCATTATGATGAGTTCAAACGATTGCATAACGAATTATCGGTCTTATTGATGACGCCGAATTTGACGAGCAAGACATTATTAGACGTGATACAGACCAATTCTATTAAAAAACCAAAAAGGGGACATTTTCTAAATTTTTTTCCCGATTCAACCTCGGGCTTTTCCGGTAACCCCCGTTTAATTCCACCCAATGGGCAAACATTCCAAGATACTTTAGGTCCTTTAAAGGTCCAACCCCCGATGGAAATCCTAGAAAATGGCCCAAAATTTTTTTATGTTTACACTTCCTTAGTTCAAAAAAAAAATTATTCCAAATTAAAAAAATTCCAATATTTATTTACTTTTTTTGGGAAAGGGGAACCAGCTAATTTTTTGAATAAATTAAAAAATTTAACAGCGGCTAATTATGAAATAGCTTGGAACACATTAACAAGCCGTTATCAAAACAAAAGATTATTAGCCTCTACATATTGGAATGCCATTTTTAACGCTAATCCTTTAAAAAATAACTCGAAAAAAAAGAGCTCAGAAAATTAATAGACACATTTTCAGAAAATGTTGCCGTTTTGGGAAAAACCCTTTAAAAATTTCCTGGGGGGTCAGGGGTTTTTTTTCCACTATTTTCAATTTTTTTTAAAAAAAAATAGATAATTCAACCAGAATAGCATTTGAGGTCAAATACAGTGCCGTGGAGATTCCAACTTTCCAAAATTTGATTTTTTTTTTAACTAACCATTGCAAGGCTTTGGAAACCGCACAACTTACCCCCAACTCCCCCCCCTTCTACATCAAAAACCAAATAATTCGAAACAATATACTCACAAAAAAAAGGGCTAATTTTCAAAATCAAAAATTCAATTCACAATCAAATTTATTTAAAAAACACACCACAATCACAATCAAAAATAAACAAAAGCAAAATCAATCTCATTTTGAGCAACAATCAAAAAAAACAACCCCCAGGTAAATGTAGGCTTTGTAAAAAAAACCATTCCATTTACTTACACAATGTCCCATATTTATTTCCAAGGCCCTTTTCTGAAAGACATGCTTACATCCGCAACAGAACGCATGTCAAAATTGCCTTAATTCAATAAAAAAATACAGGATTTAAAAAGTACTTATAATTGTAAAATTTGTAGGTGCAGGCACCACCAATGATATGTAAACAAAATTCTAGCCATTAAAAACCAAAATAAATTTTAAATTTCCCCCCAAAAAGTCAATTTAATTCAACACAAAATAAACCCCAACTCAACTAATTTTAAAAATCCCAATCAAGTTAATTTAATTTTTCTAATCAAAAAAAAAATGCAATTTAATCCAAAAAAAAAATTCCCCTACAAAATTTTTCAAATCTAACTTACAGCAACACGAATCTTAATCCAAGTAAAACCCCTTTACCAATCCAAAATCACCAATCCAGTATCCCTCAAATAACAAAAAAATGAATCCTTGTTGTCCAGTCAAAACTAACCCCCCCATTGCCTCAAACAAATCTGTGGACATCTAAAATTAAAAGGGGCCCAAAAAAAACATGTATTTTATCTACCTGTCAAGTTGAAGTGCTTGATGCAAGAGTCCTTCCAAAAAATTCCCCGGTCATTCTGGATAGTGGTAGCCAGCTGAATCTAATCAGGAAAATTGTCTACCCTTTGGGACTATCTAGAAATAAAGTATGCATACCAGTTTTAGGTTTGAATCGTTCATCGTTTTCGACCAAGGGGGGTTCGATTGTACCATTCGACCATAGGTCAAAAGCAACCCAAATTTACATTTGAAGTTCATATTCTACCAAATCTCTGTGCAAATATGCCCCCTGAAAGTCGATCCTTAAATTTGGGGAACCATTTTTTAATCTTAAAATGGCAGATGACAAATTCTACATTCCTGGTCCTATAGACGGGGTTGGTCGGCGGCGAAATCTATAAAAAAAGTTTCTTATCAGGGCGAATAGATGGTCAAATTGGTCAACCTCCCCCCCCTTTTAAACCATTTTGGGGGGGGTTTTTTGGGAAAAACCCAAGACATCATTACTTATCCTTCATTAAATAACTCATGTTTTGCTATCAGAACAGTCTTTGGATACAAGCATTCGCAAATTTTGGGAATTAGAAACTATCAAACCGAAAGTTTTTTAAAACGCCAGAAGAAAAAAAGGGGAAGACATTTTTAAAAAAACCACTACAAGAGAGCCTTCGGGGGGGTTTTTTTTTAGTAAATCCCTTTTTTGACACTCAGAACCTGACCTAGGGGACACCTTTTCTATCGCATATCGATGTTTTTTGTCACTAGAATCTAGGTTTTTTAAAAACCCAAATCTCTACACTTTATACTCTGAATTTATGCAGAATATTACAAACGGCCACATGTCGCCTATTCCTAGTAATGAACCTAAACCAGCTCTAACATGCTATTTTTTCCCCACCATGGCCTTTTTTGACTATATAAATCCCTTAAAAATCCGGGAGTAATCAATCCGTCAGTCAAGGGATCCAATGGGATCCCCTCTAAACGAAACCTTGTTAACAGGACCAAAATTACAAAAAAAATATCATCGAAATATTACTCAAATTTCATTCATCCCCAAAGTTTTTTTTTGGGTGATATCAAGCAGCATTTTTTGCAAATTAAAATCAACCCAAAACACAGAGATTTTCAAAAAATTTTTATGGCGTTTCCACCCCCAAAGAACCGCTTCCGGTACCGTCTTAACACGGTTACTTTTGGAGTAAGCTCAAGTCCCTTTCTAGCAATTCGAACTTTGAGGGAGTTAGTTTTTCTAAAAGGGTAAAAAAAACCCCCCAAAACCCCCTCAAATTCTCCTTAATAACATTTTTATGGATGATTCCTGCGCAGGTGCGAACTCGATAGAGGAAGGCCTTTGAAGGAACTAATTGCTTTTTTTAAGCTCCGGGGGGGTTTGAACTCCGTAAGTGGGCAAGCAATGATCCCCAAGGGTTTTTTTCCCATTTATCCCCATCAGATTGTCAAATTCCAATTACTTTCGACAGCGATAATCTCACTTCAATCAAGGTCCTAGGTCTTCAATGGCATCCATCTTTAGACATCTTCAGATATTCTTGCAGTCGGTCAGAAAAACCTTGCACTAAAAGAAATACCCTTTTTTAGCTATAGCGCAAATCTACCACTCGTTTTTTTTCACCAGTTTCATTTTTTGAAAAAACCTCATACAGAAACTTTGGTTTTCAAACTGTTCCTGGGATAAAAAAACCCCAAAATTAAAAAATTAACTCTGGAATCAATTTAGAAAAAGAACTAGAATCTCTTTCTAATGTTACTTTACCTCGTTATATTTTTCAACTAATTTACAACGTTGCCAACTTTTCGGTTTTTTTCGATGCATCTGAACTCGGCTATGCCAGCTGTATAACGTTCGATAGAGTTACCTAACAACGAGATAAAATCAGAGTTAGTCATAGGCAAGTCAGAGTTGCCCCTTTTTAATACAAAATCTATACCCTTAAAAACTACTTGGTGCTACTCTATTGGCAGATCTTTTAGAGGAAAATTTTCGGAATTATTGGGGCCTTCTAGTCATAGACGAAATTTTTGTTTTTTGGGTTCTCAAAAATTACAATGGATTACGGGTTCACCGCACCGATGGCGAACTTTCGTAGCCAATCGTGTCAGCCATATTCAAGAAACCGTCCCAAATATTCCGTGGTATCACATACCTTTCGGGAAAACCTGCGGACTGCGCAAGCAGGGTTTGACCCCAAAAATCTCAATAATCATCCTTTTTTTGGTTTACGGCCCGCCGGGGAAAACTTTACCTAAATCTCAATGGAAAATCGAAAAATTCACGGATCAAATCTCAGAAAACGTACCCGAGGAAGTTCTGAAGGAAGAACACCCGACAGTTTTTTCCACATTCAATATTCAATTCAATTATTTTGAAAAATTTTTTTAAAATTATTCAAAATCTAAATCTTTTTCAAAAAAAAATTTGTCATTTTCTTCCTTTTTTTCATAAAAAAAAATTTAAAAAAAAAATTTCGGGCCCCTTTAACTCCCAAATGCATAAATCATTGTTAGTTTTTGGCAAAAGGGTACAGGAAGACTGTTTTTTGACGTCATTCTTAAAATAAAAAATCAAAAAATTGTTACCCAAACAAGAGAAAACTTGCACCTTTCATAGATGAGGCGGGTTTCCTCAAAAATGGGGGGTCGTTTGAGACATTCTTCGGGAAATTTCCCCCATGATTTTAAACACCCAATACTTCTACCTAGAACACATAGATTAACCGATTTAATAATTAATCAAATTCACACGGGGAAAACTGCATCCAGGTCTTAATACAGTCTTGTATCTTCTTAGAAAAAAAATTTGGATTTTATTGCTCGTCGAGCTATTAATCACAATATCTCCCAGTGTGTCCGCTGTTTTAGATTAATCCCGGGGCCTTTACACCTTACTTCAGACCTACCATACTTCCGAACCCCCGCAGTTAAAAGTTTTTTTCACGTCTGCTTAGACTACGCAGGACCCATTAACATTATCACTTCCAGGTTACTTTTCTAGAAAAATTTTTTAAAGCTTACATAGCCGTCTTTGGGGGCACCTGTGTTAAAGGCCTTCACATTGAATTAGCCCCCGATCTTACAACAGAAGCTTTCTTTTTCTTTAAGACGCTTCGTGCTAGACGTGGCGCTTGTATTCAGATAACTAGCGATTGCGGTAGTAACTTTATAGGAGCTTTCGCCGCTACACGCAATGGCAAAAACAACAAAACCCAGAGTTTAAAAAAATTGATGGTGTCTTAACAACCCCGGCGCCCTCACCTCAAGGGGCCTTTTCCGAAGCAGGGGGAAAAACAATTAAGTCTCACCTTTATAGAACCATGGGGGAATCAAAACCATTCGAGGAACTCTACACTCTATTAACACAAATTGAAGCTCTACTACACTCCAGGCCACTCTGTGAACAGAGTTCTGATCCAAAAAAATTTATCTCCTTTAACTCCAGGTTTATTTTTTGACGCTGGAACCGTTGAATTCCTGCCCAGATCAGGACTTATCTCATTTAAAATTAAACACATTAAACCGTTGGCAACTCATCCAACGACTTCACTGGGTTTTTTTTGGGAACGCTGGAAGTCCCCAAAATCTCAACACGTTGCAGCAACGCTCAAAGTGGACAGATCCCTCCGTTGAAATCAAAATAAACTCTCTGGTTCGGTTTTTAAAGATGAGTTAAAATCTCCATTGCGTTGGCTTTTTGGGAGAATTGTCTCTGTGACCTCCCGACAATCACAAAGGGTTTTTGGTTTTAAAAAAAACCCTTTTTAACACGCCCTGTCGTGAAACTTTGTCCGTTACCAATGATTACACAATAGGTAGACCTAAGACCCAATCGCTTTTATCTAACGTGCAGTCAGTTTAGGGGAAATTTTATTTTTTTGTTACTTTTTTTAGTTTCCACTACAATGGAAAATATTTAGGGGGACATTTTTTTTTTTTTTTCGGTTTAACTCTAAACTATTTTATAAGTTAATGTTAAGTCAATTCAAAAAAAAAACAATGTTTTACGAGGCGGGATTAATGTTCGCGCAAGCTTTAACTAGCCTTTTGATTTTTCTATGAATTTTTCTAATTATTGTTTCCCCGTACAATGGTCATACTTTTCAAAATCACGGCACGAGAAGATTCGACGTTTCCCGGGGGCCCTACAGAGTGACGCGCGACAGAGAGAATCTCCATCGTGTAACACATCGCACGTTTTTAAAAAAACAACCAAAAAATTAACTCAAAAAAAACAACATTATCAAACCAAAAATTTAAAATAAACCTAAGATTTCATAAACTATTTAAAGGGGTTGTGAAGTGAACAAGAACAGGAGCTCCTGTGGGGACAGAAGGCCTAAGAAACTGATCGACAAGAACCAAGTAAGTGCCTCCATATTGTCTTTGTATGGCCCGGTATCCTTACTAATAATTTTTTTTTTTTTTTTGGACGAATTTTGGACTAGCGGTTTAAACCCGGTTAAATCTACAAAAAAAACCCCCAATTTGTCAAATCACCGCAACAAACATATTTTTTTTGAAATCATAATAAGGGCATATTTTCAAGGGTTGAAATATATTAAATAATGTTAAAAAAAAGTAATACTTATTTTTTAAATATGTAAGTCTAATTTTTTTGTGACTTAGCTTTATTATGAAATTTTTTAAGGGTTTTTTTTAAAAGGGGGAGTTTTCACCCCCCAAAAAAAAAACGTTACCTTCAGCATAACGGATTTTTTAAAAGGGGGTGGTAAGTTAAGCTTGATCCTTTATGCAAAAAACTGTGATAATGTTATAATTTTTTAGGGTAAATAATTTTTGAAAATTAAAATAGGGGTTATTTTTTGGAAGGGGGGCTGAAATATTTCCGATATTGTTTTAAAGAAACAAAAAACTATTTTTAATTTTTTTTACCAAGTTTTACTCAACCTAAGATTTAATTTTTTTTTTTTTATAGGTTTTAGCAATAAAGGTTTTTTTTGCCCAAAATTTTAAAAAAAAAAATTGCTTGGTTTTGCACTTTTTTCAGTTTTATTTTCATATATAATATCACAAAAAAAAAAATTTTTGTGGGAAAAATTTTAAAAAAAGGTATGAATGAAAGTTTGTTGCTTGGCAAGGAATAATTTTTAAAAAAATCACGCCCCAAGGGGGTGATTTTATTAAAAATTTCATGAGCGAAATTACCGAAAAAACAAACTTTAAAAAACCCTTTTTAAAAAACAATTTTGCCTACAAATTTTTTTTTTCAAGTGGTATTCGACATGACTATTTCACGTAACGATTTTTTAAAAAATAAACAGAACACAGAATTATTTTTTTAAAAAAAAAATTTCCCCCATCAAAACAAGTGAAAAAAAAAACTACCAAATTTTTTTTAAAATTTATTTTTTTTGACCTTTTTTTTAACCACACCCAGATTGAGTTTGTACCTGGACCTGAGTACTCGTAGAGGCAGAAGCTTCTTTTCCCCCTTATTTTGTTGCAAATTTTTGATTAAATTTAGGTGGTGTTTTTGGATTTAGCTAAATATATGTTTTAAAAAGATTTGGGAAAATAGAATGTCCTGTGGCTTAATAGCTTCTTGATCACCACCTCCATTTTTTGTTAAAGTAGAGATTGCAGAAGATCGATGGGAATGATTGGTTTTTAATTCTTTTTGTATTTAACCCTTTTTTTTCAGCTTTTTGTTTTGTCCACTTTGATAAGGTATTTTGGCCCAAAGGCATGTTTTTGTACCATACTTCTTTTTTCCAGTTGGGATGTATAATTAATAACAATTGCTCTGCTCAAGAAGGGGTTTAGTTGCTCTCTTTTCCATTAATTTTAAATATAATCTGACTGGACACAGGTTTTCATTGGTTCTTTTTTACTAGTCATTTACTATTTGTCAAACTTTTAGAGCCTCCTTGGGAAGTTTTCGAAAATATGGGATTATATTTAACCCTTCAAAGAGAAGTTGCCCCCCAAAAAAATTTAAATTTTTTTAAACAAACAAAAAAAAAAATAACAATTATTTAGTTTTTTTCCTTTAAGGTCCAATTTTTTTGAAAAATACTGAATTTTACAATTAACGGCCTTGCTACGCCGGCAAGTTCAAAGGAACAAAGGGAAAAAAATTTTTTTTTAAACCGTCTGGATTGTCCTCGTCGTAACATTTGACCATTTTTTCCAAAAAAACTGTAGTGGTGAATGCTTTTGAACTCACTTTCCTTTTTTTTGGCCTTGCCTGAAGTTGCCGACGCTTTTTATCTCGTGCCAACAAAAAATGTGAACAAACTCCCCCTCTCACCCACACTGAAGACACCCACGGTACGTTAGTACTTAGGCATCAACCTTTTTTGGACTGTCCTAAGATAAAAAAAAAAAAAAAAAAAAATCGTCCAATTTTAGCTGATTTAAAAAATTTTGTCCTGAAATGGATCCACTTTTTTTTCCCAAAATTTTTTTAAATATTTTACTTGCACCATCTTTGCCACTGTATTCCCAAAAGGTTTTATACTGAAAACTTTGTAGTCCCCCCCATTTTTTTTTTTTTTCATGTTATACCCATAATCTTCTAAAATTTTCGCCAAATCTTCAGGGGGGAATATTTTTTTCCAAATTGTAATTTCTTTTTTCCCAAGAAATTGGGAAAAAAATTTTCCCCAAAAAAGATTTTTTGATTTCGCCGGTTATAAGGGATCGTGTTATGAATTCTTTTTTTTCTCAGTAAATTATTTCCAAATCTGTTTTCAAAATTTTTAAACCGTATTTTGCCGATATTTCAAAAATTAAATAAAAAATATCAGTTTGACAATGTCAAAAAATTGTCCCTAAATACCATGTTGTTGGTTTTGTCCCCGGGAGCAATATTTTCAGCTGGATACCGATTTTATTGCCGATGTAATACACTCTAGCGAAAATAGGGGTATATTCAAAAAAAAAACCACGTTGTTTATCTTATGTCAGAGGGGGTTGTCACAAAAGTTGTATTTTGAATAAAGTTGATATTTATAAAAAAATATTGGTTAAATATCTTTACAGCCGTAAATACAATCAGACGAGGCATTAGTCAAGGCTGATAATACGGCAGTATCTAATGATCGTTTTTGATCCGAATAACGTGCGAAATTAAAAATACATTTTAAGTTTTTTTTCGTTTCTAGGACATTAATGAATGAATCTATTATTGTCCTTTTGGGCTATAATAAAACTATCTGAGTACTCAGCCCGAATACAAAATATCACGACACTAAACATCCCCCTTAAAAAATGTCATCATATTGTAAAAAAAAATAATAGATATTTACTGTCCGAAAAATTAACTTTTTAGTATGAGTAAAAAATTTACGGACGAGGCGACAAAGAAGCGAATCTGGAATTTTAAAAAAAATACTGTAAAGGTTTTTTTTGGCGGTTTTAAGTACAATCTTTTGTTTCATACTGTACTGTCGACATTTATGTTTGGAAATAATAACCTATTTTTTTAACTGTTCCGTATGTCTGCAAAATAATTAATTGTCTGCTTTGGAATCGGATTTTACGATTTTTGTTTACTGGTGAAAACATTGTTAGTACTAAAAAAAAAATTTAAATTTTTCGGAAAAAAATTTCCTTGATATATCCAGGAAAAACAACTGTCCTGTTTTATTTATGTCAAGGTAAAAAGATAAGTCAGTTGAAAAAAATTGTGTTATTTTTAATTATTTTTTTTAAAATTAACGAAATAAAGATTGTGAAAATCTATTTTGATTAA
>JAHBCN010023728.1:0-12419 GCA_019359885.1 Listronotus oregonensis | reverse complement strand
ATTTAAATAAACTTACAAGAAAATAATGTAAATGGAGGATTTGGTTTTGAAATTTAAAGTTTTATCTAAGAGCGCTGCAAATTTTTTTTTCAAATTTCAAAATATAAATTTTCTTTATCAAAGTGTTTTTTGTAAGGCTAATAGCGTCTGGTATACTTTTTTGGTGCATTCCATATTTTACTTTTAGATAAAAAAAAATTAAATCCTAGAGCCAACATCGTGAACTTATAAAGAAGATAATACTTGCATCCCAGAATTTTTGGTAAAGTATATAAGGAAGTGCTTCGTTCGTTTGTAAATAAAATTAGGCTAGCATATTTTTATTTTTTTTAACTCACATTTTTATGTTTTCTTTTGATGAAGTTAATCTAATGAAGTAAATAAAAATAAATCTAAGTTTTTTGTATAAGAAATAGTCATTTTAATAAAATACGTAGCATCTTCAATATGCTCTCTCTCTCTCTCTCTCTCTCTCTCTCTCAGGGTAAATATGGGCACGTGACCAATGCCGCTTAAACCAACCAACCAACCAGGGGGGCAATATTGCTTGCGTTAAATTACTTTCCTGTCGTCTCTTGGTTTACCCAGGTAAATATGGGATAAATTCCTGTGTCCTAGCACCTAAAGCAGATCATCTTTATTGCTAGCAGTCAGTTGATTAGGATATTTTTTGGTACATACTGTTATTCAGATATTAATTGGGTACATAAATCATAACTTAAATATTAAGAATGATTTTTCAGGAAACTTTAAGAACCTATCATTTGTAGATATACTTTACCACCAATTTCTTTGATCTTAAATTCAAGTGTATAGAAGATCATTGAGCCGAATTTTAATTCTAATGTTTTAATGTTATGTAAGATTTTTTTTTATTTTTAGTTTTTGTTTAAATAACAATATTTTTAAGGCTTTATTGCATTTTAAACTTTGTTGGGATGTTTTTTTGAGCTGGGATAATATATTTATATATTTTTTAATCGTCTCTTTAATTTAAGTGTATGGTTTTACTAAGTAAGTGCCTCTTAGAGACAATTTTACAAAACTGTGTACCTTCTGCTTAATTTCATCCAAATATTACCTTAAAAACCAGTTTTAGAAGTATTTAATTTATTATATGTCAGTCTTGTGGCGTTATAAAATAGTTTTAAGTTTTATTGGCAAAGAAAAGCCCGTTTAAAACAATTTACACTTTTTATTTACTGAAAAACCGGTTATAAAAAACATTATTGCAAGTGGTAAATACTTTTGGGCTTTAGCAATAAAAATATTTTTTTAAAAGCTGCTTAAAACCCCGATTTAAATAATAATTTGTTTTTCTGCTTTTATAAAAAATGTATTTTAAACTTAACAGAATTATTATTTTAAAATAAATTATATTATCAAATGGATTATGTATCCCAAAAAGAACAAAAAATTATACATATAAAAGCGCCAAAGTGTTGATTTTGTTATAAAAAGCCAAATTAGTTGCCAAATAACTATAATAAATTATGTTTTAATGTTAAATTTATTAAAATTTAACTACAATTATATAAATATTGCCTATTACAACAATATAGACTATAAACATACCATATAAATCACTCAGGTACCATAAATATTAGTTTTTAGCCTGTGGACATGTATATATTTATTCTATTTAAAATTAAAGCTATTTATTATGAATTTAGTATTACAATCACAGACCTTCGGTTATAATAATTTTGTGTTGTTTATTATTAATAAATTTCAAAAATTATTAATTTGCAAAAGTATATTATGTAATAATGTGACCATGTTACAAATTTTGCAAGGTATTATTTTTTAAATTTAAAAAACTAAAAAAATCAGTTTTTTAAAGATTTTTTAAACGTAATATTAAAACGTGTAATAATATATATGACAATTAATTTTCATTGGTAAGTAATTTTAAGAATACTTTTAAAAAATGGCTTTAATTATAATCTAGGAGCTACAGCTAAAAAATCATCGTCATCAGTAATATGAAGTTTCTCCCGTAAAACATGTTCATTTAGTATTTTTCTGTATAAACAGATTTATTTTATTGATTTTTTTTAGTCTAAGGCACGGTTTTAACATAGAAAAATTAAATCCAGATATTTCTTTGCATGGTGAAATTGCCCACCGATATTGTTATGATTATGCAGAGAAATGGTTTTTATTTTTTTAAGCGAAAACCCTGCATCGGGTTGAAAAAAATTAAGTGATCAACTTTGCTTATAAATAATTGGGGATTTAAAAATATTTTTTATTTTAAGAGAAATCAGTGGGGTACCATTTATAATTGCCAAAATAGGCAGGTCAAATTCCGTCAAACGCCACTAAAAAAAATGTAGTACACTAAAAAATGCCTCTTGATACATAGTATATGTATGCCAAATTTTAGTAAAATATCTAAGTGGTATTATATATTATAATAAATTATTTATTTTTAAAAATCTTACCACCCCGAATCTAAAAAATTTAACGTTTAGGGCATAAGTTCATAAAAAGTTTTTTCTTAAAATGGACCCAAAAATTGCCCTCTTAAATATTAAAATTTAATTAAAATACCCTTTAAGGAAAAACGCTTGAAAAATTTTTTCCTTTTACTTTCCCCGGGGATCCTAATGTCAGCCTTTTAATTTAACATTAGGGGTTAACTTTAAGTGACCAAAAAAGCTACAATTACCGTTTAAAATTTTTTTCCAAAAATTTTGCATTTACCCCCATTGCTAATAATTAAATAAACATTTTTAGGGGGAAACCCTATTCTGATGACGATGAATTTTCCCCCCGCCCCGCTATTAAAATTTCCAAAAGTAACCCAACAAAAAAAATTTTTACCTTTGAAAATTAAATTTTTTTTAAAAAAATTTTTAAAAAAAAAATAAAAGCGCCAATTAAAAAATATAACATATTGTAAAAACTCTTTAAAAATTTAAAACCCTTTTTATACAAAACTTTTGCCCAAAAAATATAATTTTTTTCAATAATGATATCAATCTATTCAAATATAATATGTTTTGACATGACAAAATTATACAAAGTAATACATTTGTAAATATATTTATATTTATTTTATTTCACAGAGAAATATCTAAGATGTGTTTATGCTTTCTGAGACGGTGTTAAAAAAGTAAAAATTATTCTAATTGTGTCTAGACTTTTAATTTACATTTTAAAATGAATGTTTTTTTGTTGGCTTGAAAAAAAAAGTAAATTAAATTAAAGGGCAAACTAAAGAATTGGAAATTAAAAGTAGTAAATATTGATTTTCAGATATAAAGTAGAAAAAAAATTGTGGTATTAAGTTTCTTATTAAGTAGTTATAAACTATTATTTTTTAAACAATATATTACTTTATATGAATAATAAAGCCCTAAAAATTTGATTAAAAAAACTTCTATCAAAATTAATAAATGTAAAAAGCTCTTTTCTGTTATGTGGTTTATTGCGACGTCTGTCTCTTAAAAGCACTTGCGTTTAAAATTGCTAATTACATTTTAATAAAGCATTTTACAACCATTTGCAGAATAAAATAAATAAAGCAAATTAATTTTATGTTTAAGGAACATGCACCTTTTAGTCAACGTCAAATTAACATTGGAAAATTGCTGAAAGACTTTGGTTATAATTAAACCAAAAATAATAATTTCACTTTTATAAAGTCCATAGTAGATCGCCCATAAGGACTTTACCGTTACAGAGTGTTTTAAAAAATAAATGTTAAAAAATTCATACCTCTGAAATCTATTTAAGTCGTGCTTTTATTTGGATTTTTTGATTTCTTGCTTATTTTAACAATGATAATAATAATAATTATTATTATAATGCACTGTAACTAAAAAGGGTTTGTTTTTAGCAAAACAGCCACAAAAATGCAAAATAGCAAACCCTTAGATATTTCCAGGTCCTAATATATTTCTGTCATATAGTCGAGTCAATAAACAGGGTTTTTCACTTATAACTTCGCACGCCAATACCTCGGAATCAAATAGGAATACTTAATTTTTGTAAAAAGTGGTCAAGATGTTGGTCAAATAAAAATTTTTTGCAGGGACTTTAAATGCCGCACCAAACATTGATGCCAAAAACCCGTTGATTACCTCTTTCTGTGATCCAACGAGGATGGTTTTGCGACCAAAATCGACAGTTGTGTCTGTTTACGATTTTATTTTTATGGAATCGACTTTTATCGCTTCATAAAATTTTCATCTTGGCTGTACAAATCCAAAAACTTTGCTAAGAAATCTATTCTTCTAGTGGGATCACCTGGTTTTAATTTGTAAACTAGTTTAGTTTTGTAAGAGCAAAAAGAGTTTATATTTAGGATTTTTCGCGATGAACTTACGGAAACATTGATATTTTCTTTTATTTTTGATAGGGATATCTTTGGGTTATTATCAACCTGCTGAATTACAGCAGCAGTATTTTTATCAATTTTAGTCGTCCTTCTTCTATTTCTCTTAGGTTTTACACCACTGCCATATTTTTTCAAGTTCTTACATAAACTTGAAAATTTTTTGACTCGGGGACTCTTCTATGCGGATAACGCTGCTCGTAAACTCTTTTCGCTTCTCTACAATTTGACCCGCATTTTCCAAATACCAGAACATGTCTACTTTTTCTTGTATTATTGCAATTTTTATTTAAACAGAAAAAAATTGGGTTTTTCATGACAAAATTTGAAAATATCTTTGACGCAGCAATGACAAGCTCTATCGCTTGTAATTGCACTTGAAATAATTGCCATGGTTGCTATAGTAACTAATATTCATGGCTTACTTGTAAAAATTATCGCAAATTAAATTTTTTTGTCTATCAGAAAATTTAAACTATTAATCGGTATAAGTAAGAAACGAGTAAGATAAACAAGTTTGAGTAAATAACAAAAAAGTATTTAAATGACATGTACTTTCCCAAGCACGTAATTTCAAAGTCCCTGCAATCTATTTACATTTTCGACGCGTCACGACGCCCTCCTCATAGTAGGCGTAACATTTTTTAAATTGTGAAGAATATCCACTTAACCCCACATATTAAAAACTTTTTACATAAATTAAATATTTTAATTCGTTTTCGAGAGATTGGCGTGCGGAGTTTTAAGTGAAAACCCTAAATAGGTAAAACAGACAATCTTTGGAAGTCCTTAAGAACAGCACCGATGATTTGTTTTAGTATGTCTGATTTTTTTATACTATCTAAAATCAGAAAACTTTTAAAGCGGGGACAAAATTATTTATACCGGGTGACAACTACATTTTTATTAAGTCTTTAATTTTCTTTTTAAATAAAAAACGATCTCATCAAAATTTTGGAATAATATATTGTTTGGGTGGATGTCGATTTTGAATATAACATCTGTTCATCAATTCCGTGGCGTAAACTTTGACATTTTAAAATGAACATTTTCTATTACCATTTTGTCTTTAACGAACAAGATTGGTATAGGATATTAAAGATTTTATATCAGAAATGGCTTGTGGAATTCATATTTTGCAAAATATACAGTATGTTCTGTTTAAAATATTAAAATCCACGCCATTTTTGCTTTAAGCGGATGCAGTAGGCAAATATTATTTAATTTAAAATTGGCATCCAGTAACACAATAAATTAACCTAAAGTTTAAACGCTATATGTTTGCATTTAGAAAAAGAATATGCTTGCTATTGGTTTTTGTTATGATACTTGAATGAAAGAAAAGATTAAAACTATTATGTACCGGGTGTCCAAATAAGAAAGGACACCAGCTGTATCTCAGAGAAGGTTTATCGCACAGCGCCGGGGACAAATATTTTTAGTAAAAGTGGTCAAGAGAAATAGCTGGTAATTATTTTTAAGTTTCTGAAATGGCCGCTAGAGGGCCTAGCTGCAATCTTGAATCTAAAAAAGTGATGTTTCTGTGAATTTTGCTATATTAACCTAACAAAAAAATACCTGATTTTTAAAGCCGAGGATAATTCAAACCTTTTTTGTTTGACATTTTTTGCTGTATCTCTAAAAATGAAGTGGTGGGGGGTATTTAAAGGTTTTCGTAAAAAACACTTAGTATATTTAAAATTGCTAAGTCGATTTTAACAAGCTTAGGCTAGTTGACAAGAGCTTTTCTTGGGATATAAATGTTATAACATTTAAAGTTTTGTTAGTTTCACACTTTGCCGCTAGAGGGCTTTTTTCGAAATTCCCACAGAAATAGTTAATTTTCTCAAACAAAAAAAATGCATTGGTATGTTTTTTTGTAACAAAAAAGTAGCTAAATGATGCTTAAACAAGCTCGCGAAAACCATATCTCGATATCTTGTTCCTTACCTAAAACTTGGACCAAAGAAAATTTTATACGTCAATATCTCAAAAACTATAAAAGCTACAAGAAATTTTATATAACATAAAAAATGTGTTTTCGTAAAACCGTTTATTTAGGTTATATAATTATTTCGCCTTAATGCAATACTTTACGAACTATAATCAATAAATCGAATTTTCAGTATATTTTTAACCCTGGAATTCTATTTTTTATTACAACTCGTAAAGTATTGCATTTAGACGCAAAGATTATAAAACTTAAATTGAAGGTTCCGTAAAAATACCTAATTAATGTCCAATATGATTTCTTGTAGGTTTTATATTTTTTGTGATATTGGCGTATAAAATTTTCTTTGACCTAAATTTTAAGTAAGGGATAAGATATCGAGATACGGTTTTCGCGAGCTTGTTTAGGCATTATTAGGCTACTTTTTCATAAAAAAAAATACCATTGCATTTAATTTTTTTGAAAAATTAACCATTTCTGTCGGAATATCGAAAAAATCCCTCTAGCGGCGGCATGTAAAACTAACAAAACTTCATATATTATAATATTTATAGTCCAAGAAAAACTCTTGTTAACCAGCCTAAGCTTGTTAAAATCGGCTTAGCCGTTTTGAAGATACAGAGTATTTTTACGGAAACCTTTAAATACCTCCCACCACTTTATTTTTAAAGATACAGCCAAAATTGTCAAACAAAAAAGGTTCATATTATACTCGACTTTAAAAATTAGGTATTTTTCTGTTCACAGAAACATTTCTTTTTTAGATTAAAGTCTTCAGTCAGCGGCCATTTTAAAAACTTGAAAATAATTTCTACCTTTTTTTTACCACTTTTACTTAAAATATTTTTCCCAACGCTGTGCGATAAACATTTTCTGAGATACAGCCGGCGTCCTTCCTTATTTGGACACCCGGCACATATAAAGTTTGACAGGCATAGTGTTGACCAAAATTATTTGTAGGTGTTTCTGTTTTTTTTTTTTAATTAAAAACACGGACTCTAGCTTTATACATTAGTTTCTGTAACCATTATACCCATACGGTTTTACTTGTATAGACAAAAATGTAAGAAATATGTCCCTAAGTCCCTTTTATATCGCAAATGTTTTTAAGACGTTTTAAAGTTTATGAAAAAAAGTTGCTGGAACGATTTAAAATGCAACCCAAAAATGTTTGTGCAATGTTTGTGTGTTTATAACCCAAACATTAATTTAACATTGTTAATAAATCAATATGAATCATAGTGCATGTACCGTAAATTTAAGCAACAACTGTAGATAGTGTTATTTAAATATTATCGTAATGTTTTTAGGGATAAAAGCTAGAAATTAATTGCCAGTAACGAAAACGATACATTTGGAAAAACATTACATGGTTGTGATAAAACTTTGAAATTTAATTTTTAGTATATTTTATTATTTAGTGGGTTATCTTAAGAAAATAAAAAACAAGGTTTTAAGCTTCGTCACAATAATATTATATTTATACAGCTATATCGCACAAAATTTAATTCTGTAAACTCTCAAGTTTTTGTCAAGTTAATGAAATACTCCGGTTGTATTAAAACGCAAAACCACATTACTATCCAATGTCCCGCAGAGTATTAATAATGGTAATTTTCGCAGCATCGCATCGCATTGTTTAATTTGGGATTGGTGAGGTTTGTGTATATATGTATTTGTCATACGATATGCGGAATTCGCTTTTATGCTTTGCAGAAAATGATTATTTTCTGGATTCTAATAAAGTTAACTTCTAGTTGCAGGAATAATAACAAATAAAATTACCTAATGCTTTACCAAATGAGCAGTTGGTTTTGTGTGAAAAATTTTAAAAATATTACAGTAACTTTAAAAAACCGGAGAAGTAGAATACAAAGAAGTTATTTACTAAACAGTGTTAGGGTCGTCTGTGAATGTTTAAACATGAAGATCCCTTTTGACAAGAAATACAATGCATCTATAAGATATTAGAGTATAGATTATATTTAATTGTCAAGTCTTGTACTACCTTTGGGTTGACCTACTCGAGTTTAGCTGGAATCAAACAAACTTAAAAATTAATATGATTTAATTAAACTAAACAGTGCCTACAAGACACATAAATGATATTTTAAAAACTAAACCGGCCAAATAACTAAAAAAATATTTATTAAACCAACTTTAAAGTAGTTAACTCGCAATACGGCTTTTCTTAAAAATTAAATGAAATTGAAATATAGGGTTAATAAAAGTGTCTTTAATCCAGTAATAAAAACGATATTTTTTATCGTCTGTAAAACGAGATATTAACAATCAAATTGTGCAAAACAAACGTTGTCGATATCTGTCATGTATGAAAGCCATTCATTCTTCTCGGAATATCTCGAAAACCATTCTAGGTCATACCATAATATGCTGGGACCAGTTATAAAAACTTGTTCTTTGCTTAGAATGACTTTTCTTAAACCAAAAGATTTCAGATTCACTTTTAACCTCCTTTTAGTGGAGGATTAAGATAACCTTGGGCATTAAATTTAAAAATGGGGTTTGAAGTTAGTGCATATCGCATGTTTTCTCATCATCCATTCAATTACGTCTACTACACCTTTAATTACTACCACTACCAAAAATACACAAAGAAGAAGCACCGATAAGACCCATAGTAAGTGCAGTTGATTCACCCATCCAACAACTAGAAAAATACTCAAATCATGCAACCAGCGAGCGAAACTGCAGACTCTTTTTTAAAAACTCGGATTGCCTAGTCAACAAATTACAGAAAATAAAACTACAAGAAAATGACATCCTTGCCAGTCTGGATATTAAATCCCTCTATCCAAGCATATCTGTCGATGGGGCCTTAGACTAGACTGCCGTGAATAAGGACTTTCCACACCACGTCATCGAACCATTCGAACACTGTCTTAATAAAACGTTTTTCTCCTACTATCACAAATACTACCGGCAAATGGATGGCGCACTATGGTTCCCCACTATCACCAGTCATTGCCAACTTACACATGAAAAATTTTGAGACAGAAGTTCCTAGGCAAAACCGACACGAAAACCACCCTCTGGAAACGCAACTTCGGTCGTTGACATATTCATCATATGGCCACATGGAAGAACAAATCTGGGCCACTTTTAAAAGAACTGAACAACATCCACCCTCGCATCCAGTTTACACTAGAGGTCGAGGTAAACAGAAGTATACCATTTCTTGACCTTCTTTTAACTAAAAAAGAAGATTGATTACACAGCCTACAGAAAACCCACACACACACAAACAGATATTTAAATGCCGATTTCTATCCTCATCCATCACAGCTACAGTCAGTCCCAATACCCTTATTACCAGATCTATACGTCTAACCAATCCCATAAACCGGCAAGAAGAACTTAACAAAACTACCACAGCCCTAAAACAAATCAACTACAAAGAACACAACATTAAAAAAGCTTTAAAGCAGAATACAAATACAACAGCAAAGGATGAGGAAGACATATCCAAACCAAAAACCACTTTACCGTACGTTAAAGGTGTAACAGACGTAATTGAAAGGATTTTGAGAAAACATGACATATGCACAACCTAAAAACCCCAAACAACAATCCACAACATACTAGGCAACCCAAAAGACAAGATACCCTTAGAAAAACAAGGAGTGTACAGCATACCCTGCAGAGACTGCGACAAGAAATATATCGGGCAGACAAACAAAAGAATCTCCACCAAAAGGTTGTTATATTCATAATAGATTTTTAAATTTTTAGTTATTTGTGTAGGATTAGTAGTTTATCCTTATATGTTATGTGTAGTTCTAAGGCAGTGTTTGTATTTATTAATATTGTAATTTATGCAGTTTATTGTAATTTCCATATTTTTTAGAAAATAAATGTTTATTGATTGCAAATATTAAAATTATGAAAATTAACATAACCTTCCCTATTTATGTATGATTCAGTAGTACATACATATCATTACTGTATTTTAAATCTCTTAAATTTAACGATAATTACATAATTACGCTCTGTGCTATGTTAGCTTAACGATAAAGTATGTTCCGTATTGCCATTTAATAAAAGGATAATAAAACGGTAGTAACCGTTAAAGATTTAATGGTATTTTGCTGTTAAAACTTGTTTATGAGTTCATAATTAAATATAAAACTTAGTTAAAAGCCAAATGCATTCACAACTCTAAATTTAACTTCCCAATTTTTTATAGTTTTAAGGTTACATTAGATGTGTACGACCCAAAATTTGGTTAAAACGTAAAGACACTAGATATTTTCCTTATCGCTAGTTTTGGTTTAACAGGTTTAGTTTGGTCAAATTAGACCACAAAATAAGTAATAACATTTTAAAATTTCTCATCGTTCCGGTACGTGCAAAAATATTGACTTGATGTCAAAGGTCGAAAAAATAGGTTTCTCGTAATTTTCTTTAAAACGGTAAGTTTTATCGTAAAATTACCTTTAACAAAAAATATAGGTTAAATTATTTATAAAAAAGGTACTAATGTTTTTTTTTTCTAAAGCCACCGTTCCTAAGATATAACGATTTAAAAAATTGTAAGCGTCATGGTATGCACACGTTTCCACGCCACCTCGAGGTGGTGTACTTAGCGCGTTTTCTTTTAACGTGCTTTTTCTAGTAGGCTTATTCCACAGGTCTGTTGTGATTCTGCTTAATTGGAAACTATTGCATAACAATAGATATTCGCAAGGGTTGAAATTAATAAAAGCGATGGAAATTAAAACACAGTAGAAAAATTTATTCGTCCGATTCATAATCTTCAGTTACTTCTTCTTGATCTTCTCTTCTTTTTGTTGATCTCCTTCTTCTTTTTTTATTCTGGGTGTAAGTAAATTGTATCAATAGCGATATATCTCATGTGTGTCCTTTTCTGTTGGTGATTCAACATTAGCACACGACCGGCCTTGACGATTCGTGCATGCCAGAGAATAAAACAGTCCAACTTTTAAGTACTGCATCCCTTTTTACAGTTGCAAAAAATTGTGTTTAGCAGTTTTTTCGCAATTGAACAGAAAGACAGATGTTGTCTCAAGGTTACACTAACGTTTAAATTAAAGGACTGGATTTTTATTTACCTGATATTCTTATAGTTAAACTTATGTATATTTTATATTTTAAATGTAAGTTACAACTACCGATAGAAAAATATGTTTACTTATATTACAGCTACAGAGATGTATATACGTGACGTACTTATGCATACAATGACGCTTACAACTTTTGAATCGTATATTTCTCAGGAACAGTAGCTTTTAGAAAAAAATATATTTACCTTTTTTACAGATAATTTTATGATCTACAATTTTTGTTTTAGGTACTTTTACGATAAAAGACGTTTGAAGAAAATCGTGAACACCAATTTTTTTGACCTTTGACCTTAGGTCAATTTTTTTCCACGTACCGGAACGACGGGCAATTTTAAAATGTTGTTTTTAATTATGTTTTAAACAAGTTTACTCACTTTTAGCTTGATGTAAAATAATGTACAGGGTTTTCCCGTATAATTGCGCACCCCTTTAAAATATTTATTTTTATAGATGGAAAAAAATGGTTTTTTGAAAGTTGCAGGATTTTTCATGAAGATTTTCATAGGGGGAAGATAGAAAAACAAATGATAATCGGAAAATTAACAAATCACTATCAACTTCGTTATTTTAAATGGAACACCCTGTATATGATTGAAAATTCAAATTCTCTAATCTTCCCTTTTTAAAATATATATATATATATATATATATATATATATATATATATATATATATATATATATATATATATATATATATATATATATATATATATATATATATATATATATATATATAATATGTCTGGCCGAAGACGGTACCGCAGCCAGTGGTATTTTCGACGCTATGGGGGAAAGACGTAAGACCTGTACAGCCAGGATCGCCTGCATGGGGGCCGGGGTTGGGGCCCCGGGGGGGGAACCCCGCAGACCCCAGCAAACCTATGAGGGCTAGCTACCCAAATTTGGGAAATCCCACAGCTTTCGAACCCCCAAAAGAAGCCTAACCCGCCCCCAAAAGCTGGGACGACTTGGGGGGAAACCGTCCATCCCAGCAGAGGAAGTTGGAGCAGTGGCAA
>JAHBCN010023727.1:0-12382 GCA_019359885.1 Listronotus oregonensis | reverse complement strand
AGCTTTATCTTTCTGATGAGAAAGGTAAGATCTATTATAAAATATTCGACAGTTTTCTTACTATGATATTTTTGTATGGTATTACGTTCGGGGGTAGTTTACCCCCTCGTCCCAGAAATGGTTTCCCTAAATAAATACTAGTGGGATTGAATTTCTAATAATTTAAAATATCCTAGTAGTTTTTTCTAGGTTTTTAAGTAATTTTTCACATTTTTCATATTTAGGGGATGATTTAACCCCCATAGCGAGTTAAAGGGTAAACTTTCAAATAATTATACCCTTATAATAATATATAATTTTTTTTTTCTATTTTTAAAATTTTATTTTCTAAAAAAAATACTATAAGAATTATTTACGACATTATATTAACTCCCAATTAGAGGTGATTTTTGTCATTTTTCGAAAAACCAACAAATATGCTTATCTTTATTTTTATTACCGGTAATGTAATATATGTAAAATATTTTCAGGATTTTTTAAGATTCCATTGGCGCCGCGAAAATTGGATCCAATTTGGGGTTCGGGACATAAGGTTTTTCTCAAAAACGGTATAAGTTATCGATAATTTTCAAAAACTATATGGAAGCCAACACTTAAATCTAGGCTACTGCTGTAATAGTTTTTTAAATTTGGATTTAGTTTTTAACATTTCCTTGAGTGAAAGTCACCCTAAAATCGGTTATGTTTAGAGACTATTTTTTCTTAACTCAACTCATATTTTAAAAATCCGTTACAGCAGAGGCATAGATTATTTCCTTACCTTTAAAATGGTGTATAATTTATGTCATTTAAGTGAAAAATAGTTACCGAAAAACGTTATCTCCTGTAGGTTAGCAATCGGAAACAACATCGCATCGATACACCGAATTTGAAAGAACCTAAATAAAATATAATATTTTTAATGCGGCTATACGAAAATTGTGGTAGTGGGAGTTTGTTAGTCTCAGAGAAATAGAGAAGAGGAGAAAGCGCTTCAATCTGCGCGAAAAGTCTAATATAGGGCGCCGCCATGGTTGCTTTCGCTTGTCATTTGTCATCATTTGTGCTTGTCATGTCATAATCTTGTTTGTAAACAAAAAATTAAATTAAAATGGTTTTGGATGAATAATATTACGTTTTATGAATGAAATTAAAATTTTAAGATGAAAACATGTACCATTATTAAACAGTGTACTATGCATGTGAATAATTTGTATGAATTCAAAAATATTTATGGGTTAGAAGATTTTTTTCTTGGTAAAAAGCTCAGAATATTGAAATCCTACATAATGTGTTTTTGAATTTTTTAGTAAGGATAAAGAAAGCAGAATACGTTATAAATATGCATATAATATATATTACAATTTTTGGTAAGGTGACTTAGCAGAAACGATAAATGGAAATGCTAAAATCGAAATACCAACTTGTTTACCCAAAAAAGTTTTAATAAATTTTACCCAATAACTGCAGTGCTGTCTTTAGAACTCTAAAGTAAACATATATTTTTAATGGATTCTTTAAAAGTCAAATAAAGGCCTCTGTTATTCAAAATTTGTGTACAGTATTTCACACTTTTTTATGTAAGTGCTCTTATCGAAGGTGTATTTCATAATTTGGTGTGTACAAAAAGTGTTAACTAATTCTGAATAACAACCAGACCTAAAGTTGCAATAAGAGAGTATAGCAAAAAATGCATACAATATAAAAGGCATCTTAAAGAATTTCCCAGCGAGAACATGCAATATGGACAAATAGCATTTTATTAAATAAAATAAATAATCAGTAAAGAAGTGTTTTATTTATATACTAAATTTTATGTCAAATGTTTTTTTTTTGCATTAAAACGTAAATTTACTTTTAAGAAATGACACTGAATAATACATGTAGTTGGCCCAATTGAACACCTTTATTTTATAAAATGGTTGTTTAACAATATCTATAATCATATATCATCTTAAGCAGGTGATCATAAGTGTGAGTTTTTTCTTACTATGAAAATTATAAAAGGAAGGTCCTATATATTTAAAAAAAAATACATGCTATATATTAATTTTTATATGCACTGTGATGATACTAACCTCTTAACTTATGCCACTCGTTTTGTTTACCTATACCATTTTAAACAATGCTCAGGTCAGCTGCCATTCACATATCTTTTTCTTATGATACTCTTTTTTTAATACCTATACTCCTTTTTTTTTAGTTTTCAGAATACAACCAGACATAGTCCTTGCCTTTGTAGCTTATTTTCTCAAATTTCTTAAAATAATTATTAGTGGAGAATAGGTTTTTTTTGGCAATTAATATTGTAAAATTGCAAACATAAATTTCTGTTTCCTGTTAAACTAATCTTATTGTATTGTATAATTTAAGATAATTTTTATCGATGTTTAAATATTGTAGATCACACACACATTCTAATGGAACAAATTATTTCATAATTAGTTTATATTTATGCTGCTGCAGAGACAATTTCACACTCTCCCTCTGAGGAATAGAAAAGTGACATTCTTACACTTAATCTGGTAGGTTAGTTTGCTTAAACTATTGGGTTAACAATAAAACAAGATATTTTTATTAATAGGTTTTATTGACCATTAAATGGAATCAACTTGGTTAACTTATTTCTTATTCTTTCCCCTTGAATAGTTATGGTATGGTGTTGAATTGGTGATAATTGGTAGGTACTTGGGTGGAAATGCCATCAAAAAAAAAGCAAAGATATAACATTTTGTCTTAAAATGTTTCCTTGTCCTATATGTTCACTATCCAGGAACTGTTTTAAACAAATGTATCTGCTAGCTGACCAATTGTTCATTTGCGGTATACTCAACCATTTTTTAACCAAAACTTCCTCTGTTGGAAATCTAAAATTAAAATATTACATGTAAATTTTGTTGCGCCTGCAAGTATGCAAAAATCAAGAGACCTAAACTATTATAATGTATGTTATCTTATAAAATTACAATTAAACTATTTTAGCTTTAATTTTTCTAGGTTTTTATTTACCCAATAAAATATTTTCACTATATAAAATGGGGTACTTACAAATGAAAATAATATCTTCTGCTGTACTATATCTTCTAGAATTGGAACACCCTCTCACGCAACAAGACATAGTTTATTAAACTAAACTAAGCATTATAAATGGAACACTTAACTAAAATAAAACGAAAGATACTAAGCCAAATCTAATCCAAAAAGCAAACAAAACATTTACGAAAAACTCTTGTTTATACGACAACCCTTTTTATTCCATGAGAACAACAAGGAAAACAAAACAAATGTCAATTTTGATTTGACAAGTAGAAGCAACCATGGCGGCTCACATGCCGTCCTCGTAAAATTGGATGCGCAGTGGTCGAAGCGCTTTCTCCCCCTTCTAATTTCTCTGATTAGTCTCCGCCCACCGTCTCCGCGTCCTTTCGCTAGACCCCTAAGGTGTAGCGTAAATGCACTCTTAAGGTATCTGGCAAAAGTGAAAAAATAGGCTAAAAATATGCTGTTTTTGCGGTCATTCTTTTAAAGGAGACTTAAATATTAAGCATGCAGCGGTCTTTAATAGAAAGCAAGATACAATTTTTACATTTCTAACTTACTTTATTAAAAATGTATTTATTTGCTACAACTTTAGTTTATAGGTTAAATTCATTTAAAAAGATAAAAAGTAAAATAAATAACTTTTGTAAATGGATACCGTGTTTCAGTTCCCAACTTTCAATTCAGATAAGTATCAACGCTACGGGATCAGATAAGCTTCTTTCGAAACAAATCAATGTCGCGCAACAAAACAAGAATAATGGAAATTTGTTTTTTGTTACTCTCACAAAAATAAAATTCAATAAAAATTTAAAGTAGAAATAAATGTATACTATGGTTTTGTTAAAAAGATGCAAAATAACAGTTTTATCAAAAAAAAAAAAAATGGCGCCTACTTTAGAGATTAGATAAAACCTCCCTAAAATTTTAAAAATAGTGATGCCACGAGACGAGAGAATACTCTTGTTTTCCCTCGTTCGAGAGACCACTCTCTCTTGTTTCGTCTTCTGTTGTAATAAAAACCTATGTTAACCCTAAATTAAGCATCTAACCCTGTCTTAAAGTAATAAAATTTTAATTTTAAATTAAGGCTAAATAATAATTAATTTTTTATAGGTTTTACAAGCTCACAAAAAATAAATGAAACAATATACATACCGGGTGGTGCATCGCCAGACTGGCCATAGAAAATCCCATGTAAATTTTGATACATTGAAATATTGGCTCCCCTATTGAATTTACAACAAAATTGTATTAGACTATTTTGATGACGTTGATAAGGTTAGCTCACATTCTAAAATTATTTTTTGTGTCTAATAAGCAATTAAAAGTTATTTAAGAAAAACTATTTGTAAAATCGTTGCATACCTGCTACATACTTTAATGAATCCACCAGTAATAAATAAAATGTCTTGTCAGCTTTTTAATTGACGTTTTACTTTTTATTAGTTATTTCAAAATGTTTTACAGTATTGAAAAGAAAATAACAATGATTAAATGGTAATACATGGAAAATAGTTATCGAAGAGTATCCTACATGTTCTCTACGTTTTTTCCAGACACATTCCAAGTAAGACAACAGTTCAAAATATCGTTCATAAGTCTGAGACAAAAGGTACTGTTACTAATAAATGCAACTGCTTAGAGCGAAATAATAATGTACTTGATGGAGGAGCTCAAGAAAATAATGCCGATTTAGATGTTTCATATAGAAGAAAATAAAGGAATTAGCACCAGGCTTCTGGGCAAAGTTGTCGGAAAGGATTACAGCACAGTACTACGCAAATTAAAGAGATATAAATATCATCCGTACAAATATCAAAGACATCAGGAATTAAGGGAAGGCGATGAGATCCGAAGAGCAGATTTTTGTTTTGAAGTTATGGAAATGGCGAATAACGATAGGGACTTCTTACGCAATATTTGTTTTAGTGACGAATGCACCTTCACATTAAACAATGAACCAAACGTTCAAAACATTAGATACTGGAGCAAAGAAAATGAACACAGATTTGTATCTACAAGGACTCAATACCCTCAAAATGTATTGAGTCCTTGTGTTTTCAATGGACTCACTATAGGACCAAATAACACATAAATTGGCCAGCTAGATCTCCTGATCTTTCAACAAACGAGTTCTTCTTTGGGGTCATATCAAAAATGTTATTTATATAAATTTGAGTTATCAAAATTAAGAAGAATTAAAAGTTTTAATTTCAGCGGCGTGCGACCGACTATCGGCATGTCAACTTCATAATGTAAGAACTGAATTTCATAACCGTTTAGGATATTGCTTAGCAGTAAACGGAGGTCTGTTTGAGCATCTAATTAAAAAACATTAGCTTTTAGTTTCAATGTGTTGTGTTAAAACGTATTTTAGACAGTTTTTAAGTGTGTTTTTCACCTTCCTATAAAATTGTTCAATTATGTAAAAATCTCATTATGTAGTTCAATGTAATTACTTGTATTTATTAAATGATTACAACCATGATTTTCTCTTCAATACTGTAAAACATGTTGAAATAACTAATACAAAGTAAAACGTAAATTACAAAGTTGACAAGACATTTTATTTATTACTGGTGGATTCATTAAGGTATGTAGCAGGTATGAAACGATTTTACAAATAGTTTTTCTTAAATAACTTTTAATTGCCTTATAAGAAACAAACAAAATTTAGTACGTAAGCTAATCTTATCAACGTCTTCAAAATAGTCTAATACAAGTTTGTTGTAAATTCCATAGAGAAGCCAATATTTCAATGTATCAAAATTTACATGGGATTTCCTATGGCCAGTCTGGCGATGCACCACCCGGTATATTGGATGCCTCTCAGAACTGACTCGCCACTTTAATTATTTTTTTATTTTTACCGACATTTAAATTAAATTTAGAAAGTATGTCTAAGATATAAAACTGCAATTTTTGACGACTGACGATATGTGTTGTGAATGAAAATACTGCCAGTATATATATATATATATATATATATATATATATATATATATATATATATATATATATATATATATATATATATATATATATATATATATATATATATATATATATATATATATATATATATATATATATATATATATATATATATATATATATATATATATTTATAATCAAAATTAAATTTATATATTTAAAAAGTTTATTTATTAAAAGTTTAAGCCAAAGAAGTCAAAAGAGTGGTTACCAATATCACAAAATTTATATATTTCAAAAACGATGATTTTAAAAAAGCAACAAATTACAATATTGTAATTGGTACCCGAACCCGATTTTTCAGCTTATCTTAAAAATGTTATATAAAAACACTTTCACATAGTTGTGAAATGTTTATTCGAAACAATTAACATATTTGGAACTTAACAAATCTCGGCAGTTTCGTGAAATTCGACCCCAGGTGCGATTTGGTCTTAACGTGTTGGCTGGTATTTATAAAACCACAACTTGAATCCCCATATTTTAACGTTACTCTAAGCCAGCCAGGACTTCAGTCTTTGACACAGTTTATTGGGGACAATAAAATATATCAACAAGCTTTAACTTAAGGTAATTTGGAAAATTGAATAGAAAGGAAATAAATCGCATAGTGCGTAAAAAGTTTTGTTTATATATTCACGGACAATATTTTAAGAATTTTTTATGATATCTTACTTATATGTGGCAAGAGGCTTTATTAGTTTATTTAAAGCGTTCTTAAGTTTTTTTTTTATTTAATAATATAAACAAATTTCAATTAAATTGTTCTCCGCTGAGATATATGTTCAAATACATTTCTGATGGTTTTACAATGCTTTTATCGTGTTTATACTGTTTTAACATATCTTAATAAAATCAAAGCCTACTAAAACAAAATAATAGATGCTATGGCGCTTATAAAATAAAATGTTGACGGTAAGGGTTCAAAAACGAAACGGCGCTAGCAAATCTAAAAACACTACTGTATAGCGAAAAAAAGTAACAATGTACATTTGTAATGAAATTGGTTTCAAAATATTTGAAACCAATGAAAGATAATAGGATACAAACTTGTATTAACCTTTATTTTGGCATCCTAAAAGTTGTCTTAGAAGTTTTATAAAATCTCTTGTCCGTGTCTTCAGATATTCAAGGTCAGAGGTAAAAAAAAGGTTTCTTGCAAATACTTCAATGGTTTTAATGATATTCGCAATTAATATTAAAAATTTAGAGCATAACATTTCCTACAAATGTTCTATTTTTAAACTTTTTTTAGTTCATAAAAACCAGAAATGACTATAGAATTAAAAACCTAGAGCAGTTATGACCACGCTTCCATAGTAGGTTATAACAGAAAAAAAAAGCAACGATACTACCTGTTGCAAATAAAACCCTAAAAATTATCATCTGGCAATCTTACATTATTCGAGTGATGTACTTATAAAATCACTTATTCTAATGTTAAATAACTTTTTAGTTAGTAAATAAAATATGAACAATTTTTTTTTTTTTTTTTAGTTTGAAGCTATATCTTAGTTATTCCTTAAAAGAGTATAAATACAATTTATTTGTAACTATATCTATAATATATATTTTTTTTATTTTTAGAAATAGCTGAAAAAGATTAAAATTAGGTATTTTTTCAAAAATTCGCTGAAATCCCATAAGCAAGTAATATTGCCTTTTCTACAAGTCATATCCCTTAAGAAATAATTTATTTTATAATGTTACACCTTCCTAATATTTAAATTAAAATTTTGTTTTTAATTAAACATTTTTAAAGGGACGCAAAAAAGTAGCTAAAGTTCAAAAAGAATAATTAAATAAAATGGCCGATTTATTATTAATAAGACCTAAATATTTGCAAGAAAAAATATTGGACAGGATTGGATATATATATATATATATATATATATATATATATATATATATATATATATATATATATATATATATATATATATATATATATATATATGTTAGTTCGTAGAGTTACACGGATAGATGAATGTGAATTGTTTTCATTCCGAGAGTATATCCGTTTGTCATTTGATTCCTTGCGGAAGTTTGCAGACTTGCAGACGTTTCGCCAAGATCGCACTTGGCATTTTCAATGCTGTCTAACTGGTGTCAGAAGATTTATATATTTTTTAAATGGCAACACTAATTTTTTTTAGACTGTTTTTAATGAGTATAAGTTACTCTTGTGTGCCAAATTTTAAATTTTTAAAGATATTTGACAAACATCTTGTTCTAAGAATAAAGAAATCTAATTAGATTTAATTTTATGTCAAATAATAAACGTCAGCTCGACAAAAAATGATAACCAATACCTTTTGACATTCCACTTTTTAATTGTATAAAAATTAAATTGAATTTATTTAGATTTCTTTATTCTTTAAATTAGATGTTTTGTCAAATATATTTTAAATAAAAAGAAAAAAAAAACATTTGGCATACATGTGTAACTTGATATACTCCTTGAAAATAGTCATTAAAAATTTATTGTTGGCATTTAAAAAAATTGTCGTTAACGTCATATCTCAAATTTGGGACACGCTGTATTAAATTGTATTACATCAAAAAGAGCGCAATTTAAAATACTAATCGAAGTGTCCGAACATATTTTCGAGAAACAAAATCTACCGAATTTATTTCAAGTTAGAGACTCGACTGTATATATATATATATATATATATATATATATATATATATATATATATATATATATATATATATATATATATATATATATATATATATATATATATATATATATATATATATATATATATATATATATATATATATATATATATATATATATATATATATATATATATATATATATATATATATATATATATATATATATATATATATATATATATATAGAAAAAAGTAAAATCTTGACCGATAATTGAATAAACAACTGAATTTGGGAGGGGTTTTAATATTAAAATAAACACTTTTCCAAGTTCGAAATTTATTTCCCTTTCGGTTGGGGGGGAAACCGTTACAGAGAGCTAACTAAAACCTTACCCGTTAATGAAAAGACTAATAAAGAGCTTCATATTAAAATTAAAAACTTTAAAAACATCAAATATTAAAAAAAACAAAAAAAGCTTATTAAATAGAAATATGACGATATTTATTTACTAACAACAAACAATAAACAAGTAAATAAATATCGTCATATTTACTATTTCAATAACCTTCTAGGATGGGGGTGGTTACGGTTTTTCCCTATTTTTTATGTGTGATGTTTTAAAGTTTTTAATTTATAATATGAGTTCTCTGGTGTGGCTTATCATTTTCCATTAACCGAGGTAAGTTTTAATATGTTAGACTTTTATCTCATTAAAATTTTTTTTTACATATTGAGTTGAAAAAGGAAATAAATTTTCCAAAGCTCATGCTAAAAATTTAATTTAATAAATAAAGACCAATCCCTAATAACCTTCCATTTTTATATATATATATATATATATATATATATATATATATATATATATATATATATATATATATATATATATATATATATATATATATATATATATATTTTTAAAACAAAATATATATGAAAAAAATAATTACGTAGTTATAGATATGCTTTTTGCTAATCGCATTAAAATTACGAAGTGTCCAAAAGAATGGAAACCTCGGGTGTGGCTAAGTCGGCTACATGTTTCACCCCTATTGGGGATGGTCACATCCGCTGTAAGCCAAGACACGACTGACGAAGGCTTTCCAAGTCTTTAAAACAATCCTTTATAAAAGAAAGGAGAGATTTAAATGACTCTGGCGTCATCTAATAGACTAATTCCAATGCAACCAGTTAAGCATATTAAGACGAAAAGATGTTAAACAGCAAAAAAAATAAATGATGTTAAAAAGTGCCATCTAGATGGGCATGGCCATAATATTCAAAAATCGCAAAACAGACACTTTTGAATTATATAGCAAGGCTCAAGAACCTCTACCATTACGATATAGTTAATTTTTTAAGAAAAGCAAAGACATTACTTCATACTGCAACGTTTCGCAGAATATGCTGTGTTTCATCAACCATTTATTAGCCTTAGAGCTGATAGATGTTGTTTAATAAACTATCCTTAGCCACCTGCATTCTTTATTTTACCTTTTTTGTCAAATAATATTTTTTTACGTTTATTATTTCCTCAAAATATTTTTAAAAAATGTACCGAATACATTCCTCCGTTACCTAATTTATACTGCTAAGTCATAGGTTTCAGTAAGTTTAGATTTAATAAACTTTATTCCTATTGATAAGTTCTGAAACAAACATAAGAGAAAAGTTTCCGTAATTGTTAACTGAAGATCACTTTTATTTAAGTAATTATTATTTCACCAGCCCAATAAAAGACAAAAATGTGTTTTTAAAAAAAAATCGCAAACGATTTTTTTTATATATATTATACCATATATGTTTGTTAAAGTAAGCTCATTTTTTCATATATGTCATAGTCTTTTCGTAAAATCTGTCCTTTCACGAAGATGCTAGTCTTCTCATGAATCATGTAAAATAATCAAGCTACACGATATGACTAGTCTAATCATAAAGAGCATGCGCTGTTTCGTCCTATTGTGTAATAACATATCCTGACTAATTTTTAAGTTGTAGATTCGTCCTTAAATTATAATTTTTTTAAATTAATAGTAAATACAAAACTAAGTACTACCAACCAGAACTTACCAGCTTTACGAAATTGACAATTCTTACATTTAGTTAGGTTATGTTAGAACACAATATGATGAAACAGCATCATGCTACACAATGTAGCTTAAGTATTTTACACCATATGCCGACGCTTCATAAAATGACTAGGATCTTTATGAAATGGCGTAGTTCACTAAACGACTACAACATTTACACTTACACTGTTTAGGAGATCTTTTTAAATATTAGGAATTTACCATTAATGTTTTTATGTAATAATACTAGGTGAACCAAAACCCATTTTTGATTTAAAGTACGGTTAGGTAAACATAACTCTTTCATTAGATTTCAATACACATGTATTCAGATTAGCGAAAACAATATTTGGGAATATGTTCTATAGTTTTGAGGCGGATTCATGTTACAGTTTGTTTTATTTGGGATACTCGCCTTACTACTTTTTGAAAAATGGGACCCCTTCGATCCGGGTCCCGGGGATACGAGCTGACCCTGTCCAGCCCTATTGACCCCTATGAACTTGCAGATCGCCTACAACAAAAACGTGTCATTTATGACAAAACGTCATTAAAAAGTTAAAAAGCAATCAGAATTGCCTAAGTTTTTCGACCAAAAATTACTTAAAATTTAGTTTAATTTTTTGTTTTAGTTTCTGTCTTGACAACGGTGACCGACTTGCCACCGAAACGTAGATTAGTATTCGTGATTTTTTGGGTTTTTAGAGGGGTTTTCTTCTTTTTTATTGCAGGCGATCTGCAAGTTCATAGGGTTCAATAGGAATGGACTCGTATACGCCGGGGCCCGGACCGAAGGGATCCAATTTTCCAAAAAGTAGTAAGGCAAGTATTTTGTTTTAATTTTATCAAGACAACAACTACAATGCAACATTTAGGCCTATAAGACTCATTTTAGGAGTTTAAAAAATGCGTTGTTATCTGAAATAGAGGTCGCCCTAAGTATGTATAAAAAGGCTAATAAAGTTAAATTGTAGAAAGGTTGGGTTTTTCAAGGTTTATCAAAAGAAGTAAAAAGACTACCCATAATGATTTTAGTAATATTGTTTTTGGAGAACTCCATTGTCTTTATAAGTTTAGACTATGCAACGTTTCGGTTGATTAAGGATCTTGAACCGTTATTAAGTGGATACGGTCTATAATGATGATGTTTATGCTTTTGTGGGAGTTATTGTAATTAAAATTTTTAATTTTAAATTATTTCAGAAGCTTGTTTTGTACTACTTTTAAATTATCAGCAGGTACAAAGTTAAAGTTATAAACTGAGTAAAAATAAATACTGGCATTTTTGATATTATATGATATGAAATGTCTATGTTTTTAAATTTCTTTTTCTCTTCTTCCGCCTGAATATCCAAGATAGATAATACATTTTATTACCATCAAGTAAATAATTATGAAAATGACAATTTTCAGTTAGTATTTATCTGTCAGACCCCTTCATTTAATAAAGTCAAATTATTGTAGGGTATTCATTTAATTGATATATCTTAAAAATGTTTCTTAAATGTAGTACTTAAAATTATATTTTAAATTATAATTATCCAAACCCGACTATCTCATAAAAACATACACCATTTAGCAGATCTATGTTTTCCAGGACAGTTTATAAATGTCTGTGATAAATATAAATATTTGTCACTGACAATTTGTCTTTTCACAAGTTTGTTTT
>JAHBCN010023726.1:0-12346 GCA_019359885.1 Listronotus oregonensis | reverse complement strand
CCAAAAATTTCTGTAAAAAAAGGGGAAAAAAAATGTTTTATTCATGTAGTTTTTGAAATTTTTTTTTTTTGTTTTAAACAATTTGTTTTTTTTTCCTAATAAATATATTGGGAAAAGCAAAAATTAGATTTTTTTTAATAAAATTATAAGTATTTTAATAAATTTTTTTTAGATAATAAATTAATTTATTTCCTTTATTCATTTATTAGGTTTTCAGAATTGATTTCTAACTAACCATCTTTAAAGTAAAAAATTTTTTAAAAAAAAATTTTTTTGTTTTTTTGGAAAACTTAAACACTATTTATTATTTTTTTTTGTTCTCACAAGTCACTTGCTGTTAAAAAATTATAATTTTCTTAAATTGTTTGCTAATTTTTATATGGGCAAATAAAAAACACTAAAAGTTTTAGGATAAGACTTTAATTTTTAAATAAGAAATTTTTTTTTTTTTAATTTATTATTTTTTTAAATTTTAAAAACAAAGCTTTTTTATGTTAAGTAACTTAAAATTATTAAGCAAAAACTGACTATTTTTGAATATATCTTTTAACTTCTCATGCCCCCTTTTCCCAATTCATTTTTAGAAAAAAATTCTAACATTTTTCATTTAGGTCAAGAAAATTTAAAAAATTTTTTAAAAAAAAGTTAATTTTTGCCTTTCTGATCTTATTTCGTAATTTGTTGGGGTACTACGGTAAATTTTAAAAAGTATACCTAATTAATTTATTAGATTTTAAAATTGTTTAATAATTTTTGTATTATGAAGGATATTTAAAACTAACTCTCTTTAAAAGTGAAATTTTTTTTAAAAAATAATTGATTTGGGCTAACCTAAAGTCAAATCTTTTATTGTTTTTTTTTTCCCAGGGAAAATAGTTTGAATATAAAATAATAATTTTGGGCGGATTATTTGCCTATTGTGGTTATTGTGGTCAGTTGTAGTAACTTGTCTAGAAAAAAAGGTATATAAATTTTTTTTTTAATAAGACGAAAAAAAAAGAATAATTTGATTTTAACCAAAAATTTCTGTAAAAAAAGGGAAAAAAAAAAGGTTTTATTCATGAAATTTTTGAAATTTTTTTTTTGTAATGGATTATGGTTGAAACAAAAGGCTAAGATATAATCTTGAAAGGTTATTCCTAGTACTTGTTAGGTCATCAGTCTATTGCACGTATCAAAGCCATTGACCGTAAAGGGGTTTAAGAGATATATTTTATGTTATGTTATTATTTAATATTAGTTTATATAACAAGACTGATATATTTTGAAAACTGTGTATAGTAATTGATGTTTTTTTAAATGTTTAAATATGTATATAATAACTTGATTTATACACAGTAAGAGGAGATACAATTTAGATACGATTAGATATAATTAGATGCATTTAGATGCAGTAAGATAAGTTTTATACCATTTTTTATATATTTATATTAAAGTATGTTTTATACAAAGTCTCTTGTTTGACTTCTTGACTGTACCAGATACTACGAACCAAGTACAAAGCAGAAGTACACCACATGGCGACCTTCCATGAGAAGTACAACCACATGGCGACCCTGCCAGTTACATGTTGAGAAGTTAAAAAGTGCATGCCGTCCAGTGATATGGTAAACCGTCCAGTGATATGGTAAATAGACGCTAATATGGGCAACATCTTCCAAACATGCGGAAATTACTGACTCTGGAGGTCAATTCCAAATTTCATCGTGGAACAAGAAAGCATCCAAGTGCCTACCGATGTAAGAGTTCTACTATATATATTGACAGTTGTTGTTGTATTGCTGTTTCTACTAAAAATAAAGCAGACCTATCGGAAGCAACTTAAGAAGAATCTGTCCAGAAGTATGTATTTCAAAACTCCAGCAGCAGAACCCAGCGTAGTTTGAGAAGTCCCAGAACCAGAAATAACCCCACAGCAAGGATCAACCCTCAACCCAGAACACAGACAGCAGTATAGTATGTAAGTTATTAGGAAAAAATTTTTTATTATTATTATTTGTATATTTTTTTTATGAACATTGTGTTAAAGTCTGCTCGACGCTCAAGTGCTCTCAAAACATTTTTATTAGTCTGAAAATTATTATTTTTTTAATTTTATTACAATATTATGGTAATTAATTCGCTAAAAAGCATGAGTCCTCGTATACTCAGTTAAATTGTGCGACATTATAAAGAAAGAGCCAAAAGAACGCCGACTAGATTTAATTAGAGTAAATAATTTAATTCTAGAAGTAGGGAAGTTAGAAAATAAGTTTCATAATATACAAAAAGAGGTCCAAGCATCTGCTATTGACGAAACCGTTAAAAAATCATATTCAGATTATAATAAAGCTATTGAATCTCACCTTTTTAAATCGCGTTCTCTCCTGAACGAAAGACTAAAAGATTTAGTTAGGGAAAATAACCCAACTGAACAATTAAAAAATATTAGTAATACCGAGAAAATAAATATGGCGGAAAAATTTGATTTAAGAACAGCGGTATTTTGTTACCATCTATGGATAACACGGAAAATAGCATTAAACAGTTAATTGACGCAATTGAGTTATAGCAGTCTTATCGACGATAATGGGCAAACCTTATTGATTAATTACGTTTTAAAAACAAAATTAACGCAAAATGCAAAACTACGGTTAGAAAACTCGTATGGTACAGTGGAACAGCTAGTAGGGGATATAAAAACCGGTTGTTAACGAAAAATCACCAGCAGTTTTATCAACTCAATTACATAACGCAAGACAAGACGGCAGAAGTATCGACGATTACGCAAAGTTGATCGAGACACTATTGGTCGATCTAACGATAGCGCAGGCCGATAATAAAGCCGCAATGGAAGTGTTGCGAGGATTAACGAGAAAATTGCAGTAAACGCTTTTGAAATGGACTTAGGAGTAACGAACTAAGGACTATAGTAAAGCAGGAATTACCAAAACTTAAAAGACGCAGTTTTAGCGGCTAGGGAAGAAGAGTTAACAAAACACCCTCAGCCTAATGTGTTTCACATGAAAGGCTCAAAAAACTTTAATTACAGGCCACATAACCAGGGAAGAGGTAACAAAAAAAAATTATCGCCCCTTTGATAATTATAAGCCAAACCCACAGGCTAATCTAAACTACCAAAAGGGAACCAATACTAAAAACCACACGGTAAAACAAAATAACCGAAGTCGGGGTCAGTTTCATGGCCAAGGACGATACAAACCGACGAACCGAGTGTATTGTGCTGACACTAGCAAGGACGATTTAAATACAAACAAAAACACAAGTTCAAACGCGAAGCAGTTTTTTCTTGCCTCACGAAAATAACAAGGTATCATGTTACAATATAAACGCATTAAATTACATAAGTGTTAATTATAATGGAAGAATATTATTGTTTTTAATTGACTCAGGTGCAAGCATTTCTTGTATTTTTGATAACTCTTTAATTAATAATGAAATAGTAAACACTAGAGAAAAACTAAAAATAAAAGGAATAGTGGGAGCCACATTGTCTATCGGTACCACAGAAATTAATTTTTCAATTAGGAATGAAAATTTTTCCAATAAGTTTGTTGTTGTAAAAAATTTCGATTCTCATATACAGGGAGTATTAGGTGTAGATTTTCTTTCTAAATATTCAGCAATAATTAATTACGAAACATTTTCAATTTCTTTAAAAAATAAGAATGGGATACAAAATGTAGTGCCACTACAATCTAAATATGATTATTATACTATAATTCCCCCGAGATGCGAAGTAATTAAATATTGTTACACGGATGAAAGAGATGAGTGCGTTGTGATGAATGATTTAATATGTGAAGGAGTAATTGTAGCAAGTACCTTAGTAAACCAGAAAATAACGAAATTCCGGTACGAATAATGAATGTAAACGAACGAGAAATTAGGGTAAAAAATTTTCAGCCAAAGCTAAATAAACTAACAGATTACGATGTGCAAGTTTGAAAAAAGTGAGATATCGGTCCAAAGGGTAGAAAAAGTGCTTAATCTGATACAGACACCTTCAGCAAATATCGAAGAAAGTAACTCAATCCATAGCATTTGTGTTAAGTATGCAGACATTTTTCACTTAGATGAAGATCCTTTAACAGTAACCAATGCCTATCAGCAAAAATAAGGCTAAAAGAAGATGCACAACCTGTATATATCAAGCCATACAGATTACCACATGCACAAAAAGAGGAGATACATAAACAAATCGGCGAAATGTTACGAAAAGGCATCATTGAGGAAACAAGGTCGGAATGGTCTTCACCTTTGCTAATTGTGCCGAAAAAAGCAGATAGTAATGGTGTTAAGTCACATAGGGTAGTGATTGACTACAGGATGCTCAATAAAAAGTTAAGGGATGACGAAAAGTTTCCATTGCCAAACATTACTGAGATTTTGGACTCCTTGTCCGGAGCAATATATTTTTCTCATTTAGACTTAGCGCAAGGATACTACCAGGTAGAATTACATCCAAAAAAGCCGACCGTGCACAGCATTTATGACAGAGAGAGGGCAATTCCAGATGAAAAGATTGCCTATGGGTCTAAAAATTAGCCCAAGTGCATTCTCCAGGCTCATGACAGTGACAATGGCTGGATTAAACTATGAATCATGCTTTGTCTACTTAGACGATCTAATTGTCTTTGGTAACTCTTTACAAAATCATAACAGGAATTTGCTAAAAGTTTTTCAGAGACTCAGGAAAGCAAACTTAAAGCTTAATCCGAGAAAATGCGAATTCTTAAAGAAGGAAATTCTCTATCTAGGACATATCATATCGGCAGATGGTGTTTCACCAGACCCAGAAAAAATTCGAGCTATGGTCGATTATCCAGTTCCAAAAACTACGGAGGAGGTAAAGCGATTTGTCGCATTTGCTAATTACTATAGGAAGTTCATTAGAATTTTGCAGAAATAGCCCAACCGTTAAATAGTCTGAGTCGTAAAGGCAAAACTTTTCAGTGGACAGACGAGTGTAAACATGCATTCGAAACACTAAGGCAGGCGTTGGCAAAGCCTCCCTTGTTACAATATCCAGATTTTTCAGAAGAAAACGAGTTTGTGCTCAGAACAGATGCTAGCGGATACGCATTAGGTGCGGTTTGTCAAATTCAAATGACAGACCGGTCGCCTTTGCTTCCAGAACATTAAATAAGGCAGAAAGGCTTTATGCGACGATAGAGAAAGAATTGCTCGGGATAACATGGGCAGTAAAGCATTTCAGGCCATATCTCTATGCCAGAAAGTTTAAAATTTTAACCGACCATCGTCCGTTAATTTATTTATTTAATTTGACAAATCCGTCAAGCAGATTAACGAAATTTAGGTTAATATTAGAAGAGTACGATTTTACGGTACATTATGTCAAAGGTTCAGAAAATGTGACAGCAGACGCACTATCGCGTATAGTCATAGAATCTAAAGACTTAAAAGGAATGAATGAAAAAATATGTGAGAGTGTGATTGTGTTAACTAGAGCTCAAGTTAGAGATAGAGCGGGTTTTGTGTCAAAACCAGAACTAACCACAACCGTGGAGACAAAAGACGTACACCGGAGGCGATAGGCTTGATCACCCTGTTGTAGCCGAGGTTTTAAAACGTCCCAATGACACGATTGAATTAAAAATAGTGTCTAAAACAGAGTTTGCAAAACTTAAAAAATTGCAATTTTACCAGTACTGTGATAATTTTATTTACAATGTGAATTCACAAACTATGTATTTTTACCAGAACAGTCGATCAGCGTATGACTTAGGTACATCGTTGAGACATCTGGACAAATGGCGCATAGAAAATAATATTCCGGAAAATATATATTAAAAAATGCACAAAGTGCAGAATTTTTAAATTTACTAAGTAAATGTAAATCGCATATGTTAGAACTGACTATAAAAATAAATATAGTTCGGGATGCGGAACGTATAACAGATAAAAAATTAAGACATATAATCTTAAATGATTTTCACACGTTACCAACAGGTGGTCATGCGGGTGTACAACGCATGTACAACAATATAAGGAAACGATATTTTTGGGCAGGTCTCAAAGGAGACGTAAGCCACTTTGTCAAAAACTGTGATAATTGCCAAAGGTATAAGCATTCAAATCCGAAGAAGGTACCAATGGTAATAACAAGTACGGCTAAATCAGCATTCGAAAAGGTTGTACTTGACCTTGTAGGCCCTCTACCTGAGGATAGCCAAAATAAAAAATACATTTTGACGCTTCAGTGCGACTTAACAAAGTTTGTGGAAGGATATCCAATAGAGGATAAGGAAGCTAAAACAGTAGCAAAGGCATTCGTAGAAAATTTTATACTACGATATGGGATACCTTGTGAAATCCTAACGGACCAAGGTTTGGAAGTTATGTCTAGCACGTTTAAGGAAGCTTGTAAACTATTAGGGATCCAACAGTTAAATTCTACAGCATACCATCATGAAACGCTTGGAGGTCTGGAAAACTCACATAAACATTTGGGTGCGTATTTGCGTATGCAATTGTCAAAATATAAAGAAAGTAATTGGAGCGACTGGGTATCGTATTGGTGTTTTTCATATAACAACACGGTAAACACCTCAACACGCTATACACCATACGAGCTTGTATTTGGTAAAATAAGCAAAATCCCGTCAAACCTTACTAATCAAATCGATCCTATTTATAATTTTGAGGATTACCCATTTGAGTTAAAATTTAGATTGCAGACTGCGTGGAATGACGCAAGAAATAACTTAATTGTTTCAAAAACTAAGCGCGTAAACTCCAATAAAAGATGCAATAGCTATAATTATAAAATCGGAGACATGGTCCTAATAGAAAACAAAAATGTAGAAAATAAATTAGCACCTTTGTTTAAAGGTCCATTTAAAATTTTAGATATTAAGAATACCAATGTAGTTTTAAATGTAAATAATAAGCCTAAGGAAGTACATAAAAATATTATTAAACCTTATTTTTAAGTTTTAAATTGTACATAGTATATAAGATAGTAGAATGAAAAAAAAGTTCAGAAAACATTTTTTTTTCAACTTTTGCGGGAAGGTGTAATGGATTATGGTTGAAACAAAAGGCTAAGATATAATCTTGAAAGGTTATTCCTAGTACTTGTTAGGTCATCAGTCTATTGCACGTATCAAAGCCATTGACCGTGAAGGTTAAGAGATATATTTTATGTTATGTTATTATTTAATATTAGTTTATATAACAAGACTGATATATTATTGTAAACTGTGTATAGTAATTGATGTTTGTTTAATGTTTAAATATGTATATAATAACTTGATTTATACACAGTAAGAGGAGATACAATTTAGATACGATTAGATATAATTAGATGCATTTAGATGCAGTAAGATAAGTTTTATACCATTTTTTATATATTTATATTAAAGTATGTTTTATACAAAGTCTCTTGTTTGACTTCTTGACGTGTACCAGATACTACGAACCAAGTACAAAGCAGAAGTACACCACATGGCGACCCTTCCATGAGAAGTACACTACATTTTGTTTTAAACAATTTGTTTTATTTTCTTAATAAATATAATCGGAAAAGCAAAAATTAGATTCTTTTAATAAAATTATAAGTATTTTAATCAATTTTTTAGATAAAAAGATTTATTTAGTATCCTTTATTCATTTATTAGGTTTTTAGAATTGATTTCTAACTAACCATCATTAAAAGTAAACAATTTTAGAAAAATATTTTGATTTTGGATAACTTAAACACTATTTATTATTATTTTTTGTTCTCACAAAATCACTTGCTGTTAAAAAATTATAATTTTCTTGAATTGTTTGCTAATTTTTATATGGACAAGTAATAAAAACACTGAAAATTCTAGGATAAGACTTTAATTTTTTAAATAAGTAATTTTTTTTTAATTTATTATTCTTTTCAATTTAAACAAAGCATTTTGGGTTAAGTAACTTAAAATTATTAAGCAGAGACTGACTATTTCCTTGAATATATCTTTTAACTTCTCATGCCCCCTTTCCAATTACTATTTTTAGAAAAAAATTCTAACATTTTTCATTCAGGTCAAGAAAACTTAAAAATTTATTAAAAAAAAGTTATTTTTTGCCTTTCTGATCTTATTTCGTAATTTGTTAGAGATACTACGTTAAATTTTAAAAAGTATACCTAATTAATTTATAAGATTTTAAGAATTGTTTAATAATTTTTGTATTATGAAGGATATTTAAAACTAACTCTCTTCGAAAGCGAAACTTTTTAAAAAAATAATTGATTTGGGCTAACCTAAAGTCTATCTCTTATTGTTTTTTGTTCCCACGAAATATATTTGAATATAAAATAATAATTTTAGTGGATTATATGCCTATTGTGGTTAGTTGTGGTCAGTTGTAGTAACTTGTCTAGATAAAAAGGTATATAAATATTTTTAATAAGACGAAAAATAAAGAATAATTAGATTTTAACCAAAAATTTCTGTACAAAAGGGGAAAAAAAGGTTTTATTCATGTAATTTTTGCAATTTGTTCTGGTTTTAAACAATTTGTTTTATTTTCTTAATAAATATAATCGGAAAAGCAAAAATTAGATTCTTTTTAATAAAATTATAAGTATTTTAATCAATTTTTTTAGATAAGAAGATTAATTTAGTATCCTTTATTCATTTATTAGGTTTTTAGAATTGATTTCTAACTAACCATCATTAAAAGTAAACAATTTAAGAAAAATATTTTGATTTTGGATAACTTAAACACTATTTATTATTATTTTTTGTTCTCACAAGTCACTTGCTGTTAAAAAATTATAATTTTCTTGAATTGTTTGCTAATTTTTATATGGACAAGTAATAAAAACACTAAAAATTCTAGGATAAGACTTTAATTTTTTAAATAAGTAATTTTTTTTTAAATTTATTATTCTTTTTAATTTAAACAAAGCATTTTGGGTTAAGTAACTTAAAATTATTAAGCAGAGACTGACTATTTCCTTGAATATATCTTTAAACTTCTCATGCACCCTTTCCAATTACTATTTTTAGAAAAAATTCTAACATTTTTCATTTAGGTCAAGAAAACTTAAAAATTTATTAAAAAAAAGTTAATTTTTGCCTTTCTGATCTTATTTCGTAATTTGTTAGAGATACTACGGTAAATTTTAAAAAGTATACCTAATTAATTTATAAGATTTTAAGAATTGTTTAATAATTTTTGTATTATGAAGGATATTTAAAACTAACTCTTTTTTTTTTTTAAATAATTGATTTGGGCTAACCTAAAGTCTATCTCTTATTGTTTTTTGTTCCCACGAAATAGATTTGAATATAAAATAATAATTTTAGTGGATTATTTGCCTATTGTGGTTAGTTGTGGTCAGTTGTAGTAACTTGTCTAGATAAAAGGTATATAAATATTTTTAGTAAGACGAAAAATAAAGAATAATTTGATTTTAACCAAAAATTTCTGTAAAAAAAGGGGAAAAAAAGGTTTTATTCATGTAATTTTTGCGATTTTTTTTGTTTTAAACAATTTGTTTTATTTTCTTAATAAATACAATCGGAAAAGCAAAAATTAGATTCTTTTTAATAAAATTATAAGTATTTTAATCAATTTTTTTAGATAAAAAGATTAATTTAGTATCCTTTATTCATTTATTAGGTTTTTAGAATTGATTTCTAACTAACCATCATTAAAAGTAAACAATTTTAGAAAAATATTTTGATTTTGGATAACTTAAACACTATTTATTATTATTTCTTGTTCTCACAAGTCACTTGCTGTTAAAAAATTATAATTTTCTTGAATTGTTTGCTAATTTTTTATATGGGCAAGTAATAAAAACACTAAAAATTCTAGAATAAGACTTTAATTTTTTTAAATAAGTAATTTTTTTTTAATTTTTTAAATTTTTTTCAATTTAAACAAAGTATTTTGGGTTAAGTAACTTAAAATTATTAAGCAGAGACTGACTATTTCCTTGAATATATCTTTTAACTTCTCAGCCCCCTTTCCAATTACTATTTTAAGAAAAAAATTCTAACATTTTTCATTTGGGGTCAAGAAAATTTAAAAAAATTTATTAAAAAAAAGTTAATTTTTGCCTTTCTGATCTTATTTCGTAATTTGTTAGGGATACTACGGTAAATTTTAAAAAGTATACCTACTTAATTTATAAGATTTTAAGAATTGTTTAATAATTTTTGTATTATGAAGGATATTTAAAACTAACTCTCTTCTAAAGTGAAACTTTTTTAAAAAATAATTGATTTGGGCTATCCTAAAGTCTATTTCTTATTGTTCTTTGTTCCCACGAAATAGATTTGAATATAAAATAATAATTTTAGTGGATTATTTGTCTATTGTGGTTAGTTGTGGTCAGTTGTAGTAACTTGTCTAGATAAAAAGGTATATAAATATTTTTAATAAGACGAAAAATAAAGAATAATTTGATTTTAACCAAAAATTTCTGTACAAGAGGGGAAAAAAAGGTTTTATTCATGTAATTTTTGCAATTTTTTTTTGTTTTAAACAATTTGTTTTATTTTCGTAATAAATATAATCGGAAAAGCAAAAATTAGATTCTTTTTAATAAAATTATAAGTATTTTAATCAATTTTTTTAGATAAAAAGATTAATTTAGTATCCTTTATTCATTTATTAGGTTTTTAGAATTGATTTCTAACTAACCATCATTAAAAGTAAACAATTTTAGAAAAATATTTTGATTTTGGATAACTTAAACACTATTTATTATTATTTTTTGTTCTCACAAGTCACTTGCTGTTAAAAAATTATAATTTTCTTGAATTGTTTGCTAATTTTTATATGGGCAAGTAATAAAAACACTAAAAATTCTAGGATAAGACTTTAATTTTTTAAATAAGTTTTTTTTTTTTTTAATTTATTATTTTTTTCAATTTAAACAAAGTATTTTTGGGTTAAGTAACTTAAAATTATTAAGCAGAGACTGACTATTTCCTTGAATATATCTTTTAACTTCTCATTCCCCCTTTCCAATTAATATTTTTAGAAAAGATTCTAACATTTTTCATTTAGGTCAAGAAAACTTAAAACTTTTTTAAAAAAAAAAGTTAATTTTTGCCTTTCTGATCTTATTTCGTAATTTGTTAGAGATACTACGGTAAATTTTAAAAAGTATACCTAATTAATTTATAAGATTTTAAGAATTATTTAATAATTTTTGTATTATGAAGGATATTTAAAACTAACTCTCTTCTAAAGTGAAACTTTTAAAAAATAATTGATTTGGGCTAACCTAAAGTCTATCTCTTATTGTTTTTTGTTCCCACGAAATAGATTTGAATATAAAATAATAATTTTAGTGGATTATTTGCTTATTGTGGTTAGTTGTGGCCAGTTGTAGTAACTTGTCTAGATAAAAAGGTATATAAATATTTTTAATAAGACGAAAAATAAAGAATAATTTGATTTTAACCAAAACTTTCTGTACAAAAGGGAAAAAAAAAGGTTTTATTCATGTAATTTTTGCAATTTTTTTTTGTTTTAAACAATTTGTTTTATTTTCTTAATAAATATAATCGGAAAAGCAAAAATTAGAATCTTTTTAATAAAATTATAAGTATTTTAATCAATTTTATTAGATAAAAAGATTAATTTAGTGTCCTTTATTCATTTATTAGGTTTTTAGAATTGATTTCTAACTAACCATCATTAAAAGTAAACAATTTTAGAAAAATATTTTGATTTTGGATAACTTAAACACTATTTATTATTATTTTTTGTTCTCACAAGTCACTTGCTGTTAAAAAGTTATAATTTTCTTGAATTGTTTGCTAATTTTTATATGGACAAGTAATAAAAACACTAAAAATTCTAGGATAAGACTTTAATTTTTTAAATAAGTAATTTTTTTTAATTTATTATTATTTTCATTTAAACAAAGCATTTTGGGTTAAGTAACTTAAAATTATTAAGCAGAGACTGACTATTTCCTTGAATATATCTTTTAACTTCTCATTCCCCCTTTCCAATTACTATTTTTATAAAAAAATTCTAACATTTTTCATTTAGGTCAAGAAAACTTAAAAATTTATTAAAAAAAAGTTAATTTTTGCCCTTCTGATCTTATTTCGTAATTTGTTAGAGATACTACGGTAAATTTTAAAAAGTATACCTAATTAATTTATAAGATTTTAAAAATTGTTTAATAATATTTGTATTATGAAGGATATTTAAAACTAACTCTCTTCTAAAGTGAAACTTTTTTAAAAAATAATTGATTTGGGCTAACCTAAATTCTATCTCTTATTGTTTTTTGTTCCCACGAAATAGATTTGAATATAAAATAATAATTTTAGTGGATTATTTGATTTATAAGATTTTAAGAATTGTTTAATAA